>VZRF01009585.1:666424-707634 GCA_013396875.1 Vireo altiloquus
CGTTTCTGGCGGGACGAGCTCCTGTCCCGGGGGCTCCACCCGCCCGGGGGCACTCGGGGGCGAAGCGCCGGGGCCGCGGGTTCCCCCATTCCCTCGGACAGGATGGGCTGACCCGCCGTGACCACCCCTCCATAAAGGGAAGGAAGCACCTACACCCCCTCTGTTGCCGAATGCTCTTAATACCGCCACAGCGCAGTGAATATTTGGGTGTTTCAGAAAAATGGTTGTCAGAGTGACGTTTTCCTGCTAACGTTCTCCAGTACTTTTTTTCTCACTTAAAAAAAAAGATTATTTTGTGTTAAAACCTGCTGGAGTGAAACAAACTTGAAAGAATGCAGCCTTTCGTGTTTTGTGATCATATAGCCTTGCTCGTGTGTAATAGGTACATTTTGTTGATGTCATCCCAGTGCTGGAAAGAGGAACCAGTGTATTGTGTAGGTTTAGCACCTGTAACTGTGCTTTGCAGGACAGCTTTCAACGTTTAACCTACACCTGGTGCTCCTTTCCCTCAGATTGTACTCTTCGTGCTTTGTTAGTTCACAGCCTCTCTGATCTATATTCTGACAGTTGTAAGGCCCCAGAATAAAGTCCTTTGGGTCCTTAATTTGTATCCTTAACTTTGCTCTGAGTCTTCCTCTTCCCCTTTTTACTCGTCCAAGGATATCTGGATGCTTGCCAAGGGAACACTTTGTAGCTTACATGCACATGAACAGAGGACCTTGAAGTAGTCGCATCCAGGAGGAAACAGTAATGGACCTGGAGAAGCTGCAGTTTGGTGTGGCTTGTAAAACCTCCCCTGATCTCAGCGCTGGCAGAGCTATACTGTTACCAGGACTCATCTTCTTGTATCTAGGGCTCCACACTGTGCAGAATGTTCCCAGTTGCAGCACAGATATGGCCAATGTCTGATTACGGCCAGAATGCTGCCAAACAGTCATCCCTCACATTTGTATGCATTGCTTTGCCCTCATCTCTGTTGTTGATGTTCTTGTTTAGGAGAGGGAGAGGGAGATACTCCCGTGTGTTTCTGAACATGTAGCTTGCTTTCTATAATCTCTTTTTCTCTCTTGCCTTATCCTCCTCTGGATTTCCTCCTTCCTTTTTCTTTTTCATTAAATGCTGCTCATTTGCACTTCAGCTGTTCTCTGTCTATTTATCCTGTATTTGTGATTGAATTTTTATCGTCTTATCATTCTCAGAGTTCTATTATCATGCCTCTTTAAGAGGTACTTAGTTCTGTAAATATCAATTTTTAAATCCTCAATCTCCCTGATTTATTATTCATGCATTCTGTAAAATACTTTGTGTAACAAGAACATTGCAGAAAATGTAACTTTGTTTTGTTCAGAAGCTTTGTTAAAACATTTTATCTGTTGCTGAGATCTCAGTGTTTCTTCTTTTGCTGTTCTCTTGTAAAAATGAGTAAAAATTGAAATCACTTTGACAGCAAATCCAGTTCTCAGTGACACAAAGTAGACAAGAAGTAGACAAGAGTAGGAAGACATTGAGGTATTGTGTCTGTAGGTCCTTGGCAAATACTGCTAAACCCACATAGTGCCATTTAGTTTATAAATACTTTATAAAGTGACTGTTCTGCTGCTATCTGGTTTTGTATAGGTTTTACCTTGCAGCTGGAAAGCAATTGTTGTGCAGACTTGTGTCCAAAAGGCACACCAAGCTGTGGGGAAGCTGTGCTGCAAACACAGATCCCTGCAGGGCATGGATGCTTGATCCCTAGAATTGGAACCGTCCAGGTATTTCAAAATGAGAAAGGGAGCAAGCAGGGAAACACCTTTTGTCAAGTCATGTGAGCAGTAAGTGTGCTTAAAGCTGTTGCAAGTCAATACTCTGGGTACTGCAAGTTCTTAAAATTTGGTCTCTCTCTTGACATTATTATTTTTATTAGGTCTGGAAATGCTTTGTTGTTCATAGACAATGTTTAAAATGAAAAGCAAATCTTGGAATGTGGAAATCTCAGAAGGCTGTGTATTTTACTCATGGCTCTGTCTGATCTAGCCAATGTCTAGCAAGAGGGACAAATCTAGTTTGTAAAATCAAAGGGCAGGGAGGAAAAATCTCCATGTGAAAAGGTTAAAAGTTTTTAAGCAACCGATGCTTAAGCACCTCTTGAACTGCTATAAAGTGTTTATTTCTAATGAAATTCGTTGTTTCACTTTCTTTTACTTGATACAAACAGTGAGAAGTAATACAGATGGTTTAAATCTGCAGCACTTCAAGCACATCCTTTTAAACTAATTATTTTTAAAGTTTACTTAGACCCTTTTTTAAGGTTACACTGTGAGCTTTTTGCCTGCTCACTGATCACCCTTTCTACTGTGCTACAGTGACACTTTGAGATTAATGAGATACTTTCTTCTATCTGTGATGATAGGAAGTCTTGCAAATAACCCTGAGGCTCCCAGGGTGGACTGCCAGGTGCATCACATCTTGGGTATACTCTGTGTGTACATTCATGTATTACATGATCCAGATCCTTCTCTCTGCTTCTGTCCATTGTCTGAAGGTTATTAGTTCAAGGTTTTATTGATAAATGTGGAAAGTATTGCTTGTGTGAGATGGTGGGAGGGAGGGAGGGCTCGTGGGCTGTCTCACCTGCCTTGTGGCTTTCTGCACGTTCAGCTCAGCAAAGCGCTCATGCAGCAGCAGATGTGGCCTTGCTTCCAAAAATAGTAAAGGAATGTAGTTGCAATTTTCGAGGCAAACTCTGCCTTTTTGCCAGGATGGGTTACTTCATTTAGGGACCTACTTAAGCAACACCACTAATAAATTTCGTGCTAGAGTAAGCCATGCTTTGCATGGGCAGGTTTGCCAGGAAAGCTGTATTTACATATTGTATATATATGTCTAGAAGCTTTGTTTTCCTGTCATAACCCTAAAAATAACCATCATCTCAGTGTGAGCTGTTGACAAGCCCTCCAGCCATTGCCTGGACAAAAAGTTTCCCACAACCAGTTCTTGCAGCTCAGTGTTTCCTATGAGAGTCCCTTTCCAGCCCCACTCCAAGTGCAGTTTCAGGGTGTCTCTTAACCAAGCCCATCACCACTGCCTGTGTCTGAGCCATCAGCATGATCCACTGGCCACGGCCCAGGTGATCAATTTCTCCCAGCTGTCTGAGGTCCCTTTCCAGCCACCCCCAGGTGCAGCTCTAGGATTTCTTTTTCTCTTGACCTTAAATCTAACTTCAAGCTCCCAGTTACCTTGGTCTTTGACACAACTCCCAGCAATTACATTAGCAAGTTTCTCACAGCCCAATTTCTAGGAAACTCCTCTGCTGCTTCGTTTGAAGTCCCACACCTTTCCTAGGAAAATGTATATATAAAGTATTGGCAAACCCTTTTAAGTTTAAATAAGATCTTGTTCTCTCTCCCCATCTTGTATCGGTTCCGCAAAAGTAAGATTTTAATTTACAGAAAAATGTAGAAGTTTAAAGAATTGCTGCATTTGGGAAGGGTTGTGAATATTCTCAGTTTTCACGCTGACTTCACAGGCTGTTGATAAGGAACTTTGTCCTTGTAAGATGGGGGAGGATCTGAGTAACTGACAGCGAGCAGGAGGCTGCTGCCCAGGCTGAGTCTTTTCTGTCATTCCCTTGCCTCAACATGCAGTTTTGTGAGACTTCAGCTATTTTGTCACCTCCCAGTATACTGGATTTGTGTAACTGCAAATCAATAATTTAGATTTCTCACCAATCCTGAATTGATTTCCTATCAATCCTACTGATTCTTTGTGTTTGTTTGTTTGTTTATGTTTTTAATTCTGCCAGCCAGGGCATGAATAGTACCTTACCTGCAGAATTTCTGGGTTGGTTTGTTTTGGGGTTTTCTATTTGTCATGGCTCAATTTGAGGACCCTCAATTTGAGCGTTGTCTACAGCTCTGAGCACTTTGTGACTACACTTCCCATGAATTTTACTGCATGATTTGTCCCCACTTCCCTGGTAATCAGAACCAAGTGTTTCCCTTCCATCCTCCTGCTGGGTTGCTGTACTGCTCTGAGTTGTGGTTTCCCTTTGGCAGGATGAGTGGTGCTGCGTTCCCCTCCCCAGCTGCCGAGATGGCAGAGATGAACCGGCTGCAGTACGAGATGGAATACACCGAGGGCATCAGCCAGCGCATGAGGGTCCCCGAGAAACTCAAAGTGGCTCCTCCAAATGCTGACCTGGAGAAGGGCAGCCAGGAAGGATTTCCAAATGCCAGTGTAACTATGCAGGTTCCAGAGAGGATTGTAGTGGCAGGTATGTCTGCATCACGGTGCAGGTGAAAACTTAAATTAGCTCCCCAGATTTCTGGATGGAAAAAATATGTATTGATATATCACTTTTAAAAGAGCCTATAAATCGCCTTCCAGTGTTCAAACAGTTAAAGCTCTTTAACTTGGGAGGTTTCTTAAGCTCTAAAAATGTTTTATGAATAGTTTTGGTGTAGCTTATAATGGAGACAGCAATGAATTAGTTATGAACAGAAGGTTTAATTGCTGATGTTTCATCTTACTATGCTATTTTTGGAGGAAAAAAAATAATTATTGATTTACACCTGATTTTTAGTAATTAACTCTAAGGTAAAGTAGCAATAACAAGTTTTGGGGATGTACTCTATATTTGTCATCTGTTATGTGTTTGATTTTAATCAGAATGCTAGTTTTGTTAAGAATCTGTCTGTTTTGAGTGGACTCCATCAATATTACTTTAGTATTTGTGGTCATGGGCTTTACAGTGACAGATCCAGAACTACTGAAGGTCTTACCATTTTCAAAATGTGTGACATGCATATATTTTATGTTCTGATGTCTCCAGTCAAATACACCACTGATAGAGCTGTGTCTTGAGTGCTCTCACTTGCAATAACAGTTGATGTGGTTCGAGGTTACTCAAGATTATTGTTCTCAGAGAAACTGTTCAAATAAGTGTCAATTAATATGGTCTTTATGAGCACTTTAACAGTAGTTTTTGACATACAAGACCTGTTAAACAAGGTTATACTTGTTCATTTGGCATAGGTGGGGGCAGTAACTGCTGGGATATCCTTTTGAACTGTAGCACTGGCCCTCAGGCCTCGGAACTGTTTGCTTTCTGTTGACAACTGATGTTCTTGCAGGTAATAGTGAAGACATTCCATTTTCCAGACCAGCAGACCTTGACATTCTTCAGTCTACTCCATTCAAACCACTGGCATTGAAAACTCCTCCTCGTGTTATTTCTCTTAGTGATCAACCGCTAGATTTTTTGGACCTAGAAAAACCTCCACAGCAGACACCTCAAAGTGAAGAGGCCAGTACTCATTTTGCTTTTTCCTTAGATGAGAAGCATTCTAATAAAGAAAGTGAAATGACCAATGATTTCTCTACTGTTGTGCAGATCAACTTAGTGCTGACTTATACTGGGAAAATAGAAAAATATTTTTATTAGCATTATAGTAGTTCTGATTAAACTTTGAATTGGCAGATGGCCTGGGATTGCCATGCTCAGCAAGCTTACTTGCTACTTAGCAAAATAAAATCATAATTAGAATTACTCAAAATACTTCTAACAAAAAAATCCTTGTGCTGAAGAGAAAGCTGCAAAGTTTTTTTTATTTACAGAGTACCAGAAAAAAAAAAATCAGATTCTTGTAATTGTATATAGTTATACATTGTAATGTATATAGTTGACTTCATAGCTAGATGATACAACACCACACAGAATTAATGAGTTTTAACAAATCCCTGAAAACCAGCTTCAAAGAATGGTATAATATTGGCATCCAAGTGAATAATGGCAATTGACACTTTAGAAATGGAAAATTATTTATGAAAAACATATTTCTATTGTATTTCATAAGTCTATAGAATATGCAACATCTCTGGTGATAGGATGTAATCCCAGAATGGGTAAGGCTGGAAGGGACCACTGGACGTCATCTAGTCCAGCCTCCCTCAAGCAGGGTCATCCTAGACCATGTTGCTCACGATTGTGTGCAGAGACTTTGAGTATCTCCAGAGAATATTCAAAATTCTATTGGTTCATAATTTTGACATCAGGTCACATAGATAGGTAACAACAGGGTTGCAGTTGGGAGCTTGATTTTACATGTACCAGCATCAGATCCTGTCATGAGTTGTTTTCTTCCTAACCACTGTGAAACCTGTGGAAATGTGCCTTTGTGTCTGGGGGCAGATCTGACTGAGAAACCTCCAGCTCAGGGTGTTGTGTGCTGAGCTCTCTGGCTTTTATGGCTCTTTTCGTGCTCTGCTGCAGGTGCGCTCGGTGGGCAGGCTGAAGAGAGAGCGTTCCATGAGCGAGAACGCCGCGCGGCACAACGGGCAGCTGGCCCGCAACGACTCCATGTGAGTGCAGCCCCCTGCAGGGCCACTGCTCCAGCTTTGGGACTCACTTCCTTTCTTCCTTGCCTCCTCCTTATTTGCTTTTGCCAACTAATGTTTTGTATGTTGTGGCAAGTACATAATTTTAACTGTTAGAACGGCAGCGTTTTTCTTCATTTCTGTGGGGTTTGGTGAGGTGGCTTCTTGCAGTGGATGGGTGGAAGTGTTTGTGGGCTCGCAGTTGGTTGCACCTGTTACCGTGAATTGTTATTTCAGGAGATTTTACAGTTTCTGAGGTGGTATAATATTTTTCCCCCTGAATTTTCAGGAAATGAAGTTCTTTGTGCATCAAAATGTTCCCAGTTCTCTCTCACTGTTGATATTACAATGATTTTCATTCATAGAAGAAGAAATATTTTTATTTCCTCAAAAATAGTAGAACAAGTAATTTTTCTTTGGTGTAACTGTCCTTCATATATTATAATCTGTGAGTATATATATCTTAATCTTTTCTGACCAAAATGGCAAGGAACATTTAGAATTGGAGACTTCATCTATTGTTACCATCCAAGGTATCAATTCTTAGGGTGCTTTCTGAAGACATATATGTCTATAAATTTTTATTAGATATGATAGTCTTGGATTAATCATGATTTATTCTGAGTGACAGCATCTTTCCACCTGGAAATAACTGGTTTTGCAATGTAACACATGAAAATCTTTTATATATGAATTTTAATATGGCTGCCATAAGGAATACTTGCCTAAGAAAAGGCTTCAGATTTAAAATTTAAAAGATGGAATTCATCTGTCCCAATGCAGACTGAACAACACTGTTGCTAAATCACCAGAAAACTTAATTTTCAGCAACTAGAGGGAAATAAGTGCATAACCTAGTTAGGCTCTACCTATTTTTAGTCCAAAGTAGATCAAGTGAATTATGTCCTAGAAATGCCTGTTTTCTTCTATTTACAGCAGGGGCACTAGGAAATACTATGTGTACTACATATCTGTCCACCTGTTAGTTTGGCTAAAATTGGTGAAATGTACTCTGATGCATGTTCCAGACTTGTTATAGTTCTCCTTCTCTTCCAGATATTCATGGAAATATTTTTTCATATCTTCCCCTTCTAATTAAATCAGACTTTCAGTTCATACAGTTTTATAGATTGCACATATCTAGGTGCTTGGGTCTGCAGAGTCACACATATTTACTGAGCTGGCAGAACTTAGATTCCCATCTTTAAGCTCCTGATCAGCTCAGTCTCTGGGTGTTCTGTGAGCCTCCTCAGTGTCCAAGTGTCACTTACCCAGTCATGTCCCCTTGGACTGGACACACCTGAATGTCTCTTCAGAATGGCTTTTCTCTTGAACATGGTACAGGCTGGAGTAGATGGTCTTCATGTGATGGGAGCTTCTTATGGAAACTTTTCTCCCTTTGATGCTGCCAGCTCTGCTTTGCCAGTCTTTGATGTATTGCACTTAAAAGGAAAAACAGATGGTAAAGAAATTCTTGCAATTTCTTGAAATTGCTTTACACTTGCTCCTCATGTTAGTTTAGTCTTCCAAAAGTCATGGGCCATGCCAGCCATCTGAGAAAATAGTAAGATCAGCTTTGCCTGTAGTTGCTGTCAGATTTCTCACACTTGTCTGGACTTCTTGAATCTGAAAATCCTAAATCTGTAAAACTCACCCGTGTGCTTTGCTGTCACTCAATATTTATATATAGAATTACTGGGTTTGCACAGTCTGAATATTATTTGCTGTCACAGTTTTTATATCTACTATCAATCCTTCAGAGGCTTAGCAATACAATAAGCACTGGGAACCCTGTAAATTTAAAAAGTCTGTGATCAAGGAACATATAACTGGCAGCTGGCATGACTCAGTTTATCATTTACAAAAGCCAGGAAATTATGGGACACCTGGAGATTAGTTTTCCTCTCTTGATGCCCACGCTAGTGCTTGATAAGGTCTGTCAAATATATCAAAATTCCAGTGCCAAGCACTTTCCATTGTATCTTTTTGATTGGTCCAGGATCTCTTCTCTTGCTTGTATGAAAAATAACCTCTGGATGATATTGAGCCTTCTGATCAGTATTCTCCACTGCCCATGTGGAAGATATCCTTCATTGTAGTATTCTGCACTTGCTGACCTGCAGATAATGTATTTTAGTAGAACTTCAATTTTCTCTTGTCCTCCCAAGTGCTTGTTTTCTATGCTGTGTCTAGTGATAGATCATCTGCTTTGAAATCACAGAGGTTCCTAGAAATGGCTTCTTTCTTTGTCATAATTGCTTCTTCTGATTCAATATGATCCAAAAAAAGAAATCACTTTGAACATGCTATGGCACTCTGTGATGCTAAGTCTGACATTCCTCCCTCATCTGGGTTTTGTCACTCTCCAAGTGGATAATGTGACTTTGTACCTGGCTAACTCTTAGGAGAATGTTCTGTGAATTCAGATTGTAAAAACACCACATTCACAGTGGAACCTGTGTGGCTCCCAAAAATGCAGGAAGGCCAGGCCTTCTGTACTTGGTGAAAAAGTAACCTCTTGGCTCTTGTTTCCTCACAATTTAAGCCCACAGGACATAGAGTGTAAACTAAAAAAAAAATGACAAGTTTCATGTAAATCTATTCTTTGCACTACAGAAAATATAATTGTGCACCTGTTACCTCCTATCACCTTGAAATTCCTTTACCATCTGGAAATACTGATTTTTCCAGTGATACAAAAATACAAGAAACTAGCTGCTCCTAAAGTCCTTAAATGCAGTGTTGTTGGCTGAAAAAATACTTTACTTCTCCACTAACAAATGCTGTGGTGCTCTACCTTGACAAAAATCAGGTCTTTGTTTTATGCTTGTGTGAATCTGGTTCACATCTTCAAATAGAAAAGGAAGTCCACATGTTGGGCTGCTCAGATGCTGTGATGAGGACTCCACTGAAGAGGCACTTGGAGCACTGCCTTTTAAAACCTTTGTTTTCAAAATATGACTACAGTTCTCAAGTTGTAATCTAGGACACTGTTGTCCTCCTTGGAGGGAATATGCAGATGTACTGTGTGAAATTCCAGTGCTTGGCTTACAGTGACAAAATTAAACATTCTGGGATAGATTGTCAGGTGCAAGTGAGAGCTGGCTGGGCTCCCTGTCACAGTGTTCTCAATGTGGCACCAGTAGTTGTTTCTTTTCCATTGTCTTTCTCTTCTTCACATCCAGTTGCATGCAGAGACAGTTCTGAGGACTTTTTGGCAGCTGGGCTTCACTAAAGTCGGTAATTCTCTAATGCTCTTAGAAATCCTGGGACTAACAAGTACCTGCTGGTACAATAACTGGCTGTGCAGCAATAATGACAGCTCTCTACATTACAATCCCTCTATTCCTAAGAATGCTTACTTAAGATATTACAATTATTATTCAAGGTGGCACAGATCAGATACTGTCCCAAGAAATAAAATGCCACGGTTCCAGTCACCCCTTTCGACTAAGGATTGCACGTAAGCCTCAATGTTCCCTGATATACGAAAATCAAGAGTGTGTTTAATTCTGTAGCTCTCTGCAGTACTAATAATCTGACTAAGTACCTGTAGTTTAGAATATAAAATTTGAAACAGCTACACTGAATGTGTGGTTTCTAATTTTGCTTCAGGGTTTCTCAAACTTGGCCAAATTGTTTCCCTCTGTAAAGAGCATAGGGAAAAACACCTGACAGCCAATGAAAGGGACAATTGAATTTCAAAATAACTTTAGTTTGTTTGACTCTTCTTTCTTTGTCTGGTTTTGAATAGCTGGAGAAACAAAGCTATTTGTTGGCCATTGCCAGCCAATGCTGAAGGCAAGGATTCCCCTTCTGTATTGGAAGTCACCAAACCACCAAGAGTGCATGGGGAAGTGAGCAGCACTTAATTTTCTTTCTGCTCCAGCCTTTTCCTTAGAATAACACATCTTTCTAGAGAGTTCAATTTCACAGTTTGAGAAATTCTGTTCTTCATGCAAGTCATGGAGGAAAAGGTGATGGTGTGCACATCTGTCTATGTGCTTGAACATAAAGTAACCTTAATAAGTTAAATCTGTTTACTTCTTATTGGATATTACTGGAACTGCAAGTCAGAGAAATATCTGAAATAAAGCCTGTGTACATCACAAATGCTTTGAGAAGGTTTAGGGGAGATTACTGCTAAGCTAAAAACTCTGCATATAGCAAAATGCTACTGTGCTCTTTATAGTAATGTCTGTAATTTCATATTGTTTGTTTTGACTCTAATAAAATAAGTGGCTGGAGCTGTATATAAGAATTCTTTTCAGAAATGAGAAACAAAGTTACACCTACAAGTAAGACTATTTAACTAGAAATGCAGGAGGGGATGGGTATAGCTACCATGTCTAATGATAAGTGCTTATACTACATATTAGAGAATTTTCCTTATGGCAGAAATTTTTTTTTATGTTATCTGGACTGATTTGTGTATCAGGTAGTTGCTTTATAATATTTCTTCTACATGGTCTCTGACATAGTCTAAAGGCCAGATATTTACAGGACAGTAATTTCAAATCCTGAAAAAGGAAAATAGAAGAAAAATTTTGCTTCTCACTCCACCCCCCAGTCATGGCCTTTGTGCCCTTCACTGAATTATTCTCGGGTTTTGATTTTTCTTAATTATATACATTTTGAATTTAATCAGTAAGTGTAACTTAATACTAGAGAATTCTGTACAGTTTTAGCTAAAGTGGGGTTTTTTGCTTTGCTTTTTAATTTTTTAGAATTTTTTTAGTATATATAGAAATCTTTGTATGCAAATATCTTTACTATAGCATTTACAGTAATACCATTCTGGATAACAGGAATTCCACAATGTCTTTTGGTTTTCAGTATGTCTAAATATTATTTGCTACCTTTTTTTTTAAGTTGTCCTTCACCCTATTCTATAAATCTCTGAAATGATGAACAGAAAAAATTACTTTTAATGCAAAACATTCTGTGAGTTCAAGCCTTAACTCTTCCCTCATTTGCCTCAATCCAGCAAATGCACAAGGAGTAAAAACTCTCATAAATTCACTTTAGTGGCAATTTTTTCATACTTGCCCCTGCTTCTGGGTATTTTTTTAGCGAATATTGGCATTTCTTGGCAATTCAAGAGTAAAATATGTGAATGTGACCACTAGCATTGAGTACAAAGTAGAACTCTAGAAGAAAGGTGGATTCTACAAGTGTTGGAGAACAGTAAAAGCTGTAAGGAAGCCACCAGATATATACTGAGATGTAGTCTATGGCAGCATGAAAAGATAACTGCCCTGTAGGTACTAAACAGTGACCAGTATCAGCCAAGCACCACTTGCTGTGGTCTTTGAACATCCCTTTAAGCCCAGGATGGCTGAGCTCTGCTGTGGGTGAGGTGACATTCATGTAACATTCTTTGATTCAGTCTGTTCAATGGAACTTTCTTACTCAGTTTGGTGATCTTGCTGCCAGCCACTTGCAGACCAGCTCTGTTCAAAGTAAGAGTATCCACAGAATTCTGACCCAGCTAGAGATTAACCAAATACCAAACCAGCTTCCAAGTACTGAGTATTAATGTTTTATTAAAATGCCGAGGTCAAAAAGATTGACATTCTAAATCCAAAGCTGTATAGCAAAGCACAAGTGGCAAGCAAATGTGTTGAAATATGGCTGCTAATCTAGGAATAAAAACTAACCCAAGATTTAAAGGGTACAATGCCTCTCACTTGGTTTGCATGTGTGTTAATATTTACAATTAAGTTAACACAAAATAATTCCTATTAAAAAAGCATCTCACTTTTAATTAAAAACTTCCAGATTAAATCAAGATTAAAAGTCTTGATGTGTGCAGAAAATGTGAATAAAGCCACTTTAAATGTAAAGAAACATAAGCAAATCGTAGGCAGTTTATCAAAACTAATTTCTCTCTGATAGACAAGTTCTGTATAATCCAAATGACCATGTTTGAACTCCAGTCCTGCATATTTTAAATATTTTTTGCATCATAGTCAACAAGTTAGATCATGTAATTTGTTGCCCCTGGGATGTGAATTTTATATTATTTTTGTAATTTGTTGCAGTTTGCCTTTAAACTTGTTCATGTGCAAATCAAAATGCTATCTTGATCACAGCTTCCAAAAACTTTTGTTGAAAGGGTTCTGTGTGAGATTCTCCTTATTGAAAAAGCCTTGTTTTTTGAAAAGAGATCACATGTAGGATTTTCTTAAAATGCCAGTGCTTGTAAAAACACTCCTCTCATTGATGTCAGTGGGGACTCGAACAGTGACTTCAACAGGTACAGATTTAGCTGCACAAGCACTCTATAGAACTAACTTGTATAACAGACCAAAACTGTGTCCTTATTACTACTTGTGTTTGTTTCTGATGAACATATGTAAATGTAGCTCTTAATCCCCACACTACTGGAACTTGGGAGTGTTGCCTTACAGTGGTGGGAGAAGGGTAAACCGAAAGCAAGCAATAAGCATTTTGGAATGGGGTCTATCTGAAAAGCTTTTTTTAATTTAAAATCTGACTCTAGTATTTCTCTCTTCATTTACTGTGCTTGTACGAACAGTGTGACCCCATCACTGCAACAGGCTCGTGTCTGTCCTCCCAATATGTTACCTGAAGATGGAATTAATCTTTACTCTGCTCGTGGCATTTTGTCGTTTATCCAGTCTTCCACTCGTAGGGCTTACCAGCAGGTCTTGGATGTGCTGGATGAAAACCGCAGGTGATTGGTTGTCACTGATTCTGCCAGCTTCTGCTGCTTTGTTTTTCTTTTCTCCTTTTTAGTGGAGTTTGGTTTCTGTTTACAAAACGATGAGATGAAATTATTTGCTTTTGCTTTCCTTTGCTTTCACTATTCATAAGCAATTTAAATGTCCAAAATTCACATTTCAAAATGCTTCTGTTAGAAATACAGGATTGTTTTGGTTTCCTTCCAAATAAAAATCTAAATAGGAAGGGTTCCCCTCTGGCTGCAAGGGGTTTTACTGTTCTGAGATTATAATGTTTTCTGCAATTAATACTTGACCCCAAGCCTGCAAATTTACAAGCCTTGTCTTCTACTTTTCTTTTGGTGAGCAGTGGTGCAAATCAATAAGATTGGGTTGATGATGTCATAAAGCATTGAAACAAATGTGCAGAAACAGGATAGAATATTACAAGGCATTGTAGACTACTTTTGATAATGTGTCAAGACTTGAAACTGTTATGGTTTATATTGGGAATAGTTCTGTCTGGTGGCCACACTGGATGCTGAAAGCAAGAAAGGCAGGGGACACTGAGGAGTTAGGTGCTCCTCTCATTATTGCTGTCTCTGATTTTATGGATAACCTGACCCTTGGAGAGTAATGAACCAGAACAAGCATTATGGCAGTCCCTGTACAGTTATTTCCCTTCTCTTCAGTGGAGTTTTGCCCACTTGCTCTCATCCTTGGAGTGTTTGGATTTGGTTTTGGAAGTGTTCCAAGAACGGCATGTTTAACACTATAGAAACATTCATAAGGACTAATAATGGCAATGTTCATTTGCCAAAAGCAATTTTCAATTTAGTTGTATGCAGGCACAGAAGTTCAGGTAACAACTGCACACAGTCCCTAGTGTAGGGGTAGCTCAAACTTCTGGGGCTTGCCAGGAGTTGAATTAGGGGAAATAATTGCTAAGAACACAGGGAGGAGCTGTTCATTTCTCCTGCAGCCCTTTGGTGTGGCCTGTGCTAGCAAGTTCTCTGAAATTTGCCATCCGCCTCTGCTAATATCCCAGCAGCACACTTATTATTTGTAGTGTGAAGTTTAAATTATTTGCTTTCTAGTTGTTTGGGTAATGAAATGTGACTATCAAGCCAATCTTACTGTGAAGACTGTCTGTGTGTTTGCAGTCACTTTCCAAAGTGGCACCTCCTGTAGCTCACCGTGTTTGCTGACCTGACAATATATAAATGCCCATATTAACATTCCTGAATGGTAAAGAACTCCAGTCTTGCTGGCATTTGTGTTCTTAAACTGGGACACATAAAAAAAAACAAAATTAGCTGCATGGAGTCCCTTGAAATACTGCAAGTTGGGTGCTTAACTAATGGATTCTTTAATCCTATGAAATGCCAGGCTGTAGTTGTTAAAATTTTGATGCCTATCAGCAGTTGGGCATCAATACTTTTTTTTTCCTTATCAATATTAAAATTATATAGAATTATAAATTTGTTTTGCCAAATTAAAGCTCCCAGGCAAGAAGGAATTGTACTGTCTATGAACAAGCACTCTTGGATCCTGTGCCAAGAGTCCTTGTTAAAATATTGATTGAAACTGTAGCCCTTTTCCCAGCCTGCAGTGAGGCTAACAGGTTTTATTCCTGGCTTCTCTTACATGTGTTCTTGCTCATGTTTTCTTGGATTTGGGAAAACAAATCCATATATGTACATACACTTTCAACTTCAATTATCAGAAAATTTCTAGGATTCTGAATACTTCAAAAGCTGATTACTCATCCTGGTTTGGGTTAATTTTTGAGGTGTTCTTGCTAACCTTCCTAGAAGGAATGGGAAACCTGTCTCTAGCCACCTACGGATAAACAGGTGCCAAAATAATGAACTTTTTAATAAGGTGAAAGTGTATTTTTTGTGGCTGGGTGTTTAGACACCCTCCATTACAGCTGGCATGGGAATGTGAAATTTGGATGATCCACTTGCATGGTTGCAAAATATTGTTCATTTTAAATTGCTCCAAACCTGCACTCTGTTCTTTTGCTCTGTGTAATGTGCTTTCTATCTCAAAGCCTTACCTATTTTAACATTTTATGCTTAATACTTGAAGAGATCTTTTAAAATTAACAAGATCTGACTGTGTCTTACTCACTGGAAATATTTTTAACTTGTTTTATAGCTTGTCTTTTTTATTTTCCCCATTTTCCAATCTACTAAAACTGCTAACGGTAGGTGCTGATGGTACTGCTGCAGATAATGAATTATGCTTAGCTCAGCCAGCACTGCTCACATAAAGGATTATTTAAATGAGCAACAATTTAATGATCACTGTTTACTCTTGCATTTCCTTCAGCTTGGACAAGGACAATAGGTCAGTTTTGGTTTCTAGTTCTAACCATTTTTCTGTTTCAGTTTCTGTGGAATGACTGTAGGGCCTACCCCTAGTGTCCTTTAAAGAATGATCTTTTATGCTCTAGACAGCAGAAAAAAATCTGAAAACAAACCAGCCACACAAACAAGCCCCCCAAAAACTCCATGCATTTAAGGAGATTTTAGTGATGTCTCAAATGCAGAAAAAACAGATGATTTTATATCTGCATAGAGCTATGTTGAAATCTGTACTTTATCTAAACTGTTCTTCATTTCTTGGGTCTCATTCCATTTTATTTAGGAGGAAAAAGCATGGCAATGTATTATTTCCTTTCTTTAGGACAGCCCTTTCTAAAAAGCCACCATCCTTTTTAAGTGCCAAACTTCACCCACATAACAATAACATGAGGTTTTCTGAAATAATTTTTTATATTGAGAAAGTTCATTATATTTTTCATTGTAGAAATAAAATGGGAAGCAAGTTAGGACCATCAAAGAGGGCTACACTTGGCTGTGGCCTGGGGTAATAATAGTTGAGATGGAAATGAGATGTGCAGGAGGCTGGGAAGGGCAGCAGCTATTGCTGTACTGGGGTAATGGCTGGCAGCACTGACACAAGCAAGGGGAGCAGTCTGAGACAGCCACTGCCCTGTTTGTTCTTCAGAAACACACCCAGTTCATGTCCAGAACACATCCCTTTATCTACTGCCCATTCTTGTGGCCTTGCTGAGACTTGCAGAGGTGTTTATGTACACAGCCAGAGGTGAACACAGCTGCTGCCTCTGCTGAGCAAAGAGTGTGTGCTGGCCCCTGTGCACAGGCACAGAAATGATGGGAGCTGGACCACGTTCTTGGATTGTCCACCCCTTGTTCTCCTCCCAGACCATGTGTTTAGGGTTGCATCATCCCTACAGAAGCAGCAGAAGACAGACCACATTGAGTTGCTCCTTGCCTTACTGCCTGTTGTCCCACGGGTATTAAATTGTATTCCTGTGCATTCCCTTCAGGTTTGAGGTTGTTTCTGTATTTGCAGGGAGTACACATGACCTTAGAGTTATGGCTTCTTCAGATCATGCACTAGTGTTTAGGATGGAATTGACAGAAGTAGCTAGAAAATTCAAAGTTATAATATACATTTATTTTTTTTATGTACACTTATTTTTTTAAAGAAGGCCACGCATTTAATAGCTTGCCTATATTGTCCATTCTGTATTTACCAAAAAACTTGCTGCTAATTTTGGGGTAAGGATGTCAGTTATTAGGCCACTGTGATCTATGTAATCAATTCTCTGTTGATATCAAAAACCAAGCAGGTAGAAGTGTAGAAGTGGTGGGGGAATATTGTGGTATTCCTTTTGGGTCCACCTGTAACAAAATAAAATGTGAACTATGAAGAAAAGGAAGAAACCACATGCAGCTTCTTAACAGCCTGGCTGTGTTGGCAAGTGGGATTAAAGACTGATCTTTAGTTTAAGTTACTGCCTTGCACAGATCCCAGAGTGCTCTGGCTTTGTGCCTTACTGTAGCCATCAGTGGTCTCCAAGCCTGTGGCTTTCCTTGGGAAGGGTACTTTTGAGTTAGTATTGATTAATTCTACAACAGCTGTAAAACTTTGTTTCCCAAAAGATAGCACAGAGGCTGAATTTAAACAGCACTTGAGACTACTGTTCTCATTACACAGAATCCAAGTGTTGTCCTGTGTCAAATGGGGTGGGAAATGCCTGCTGGACACTGGCCCTGGCATTCACATATCTGCCACTTAGTTACAGGTGACTGAAGTTCTCAGAGAAATTCTGTGATCTTTTCCATAGCTTGTGTGCTTGATTTCTTACACTGTCCCAAAGTAGAATGTCCCATTTAGCTGTAGCATCTGTCAAACAAGACTTTAGACCAGCTGAATTATTTTTCTGATTAGGAATACCTTTTTTTATCTATATCTTTCTGCAAGACCTTGTTCCTTTAGGTAAGAACATTCTTTTATTGTATGTACTGGAAATGGGCTTTCTGTTTTGTCAAACACATCATGCTGGCTTAAGTGCTAGAGAGGAGAACATTGTGCTGCACTTACCATGCTAACCAGAGTAGGACCTAGTCCCAATAAATGGTGCCTCAGGTGGCAGAGTTTGCCAAGGCTCCTAGATCCTGATCTTTTTGAAGTGAAGCTGGTGGTTATGGTATTTCTGCATAGTTCTGGCTGGCTTTCAGGCCGAGCCACAGTGTCCTCCCAGCCACGTTGGTACCAAAGCCTTGGTACTCTGCCTCCCACACAGACCTGCTGGAAAGATCTTCTTACCTAGATTATCTTTGTCTTCAGTTTTATAGCCTGCAGTATACATGGGTTAAATGCATGGTACAAGTATCTCCAGTTGCCATTGGGAAAATGAAAGAGATTGGAAAAAGATTTCAGGCTCCTGCAGAGTTTGTTGCACATCTGTGATGTGGAACACTAATGCCTCATTGCCAGAGGCACTGGAAACTCGAGGTACCAGCTTGTCAGAGGGTCCTGCTGGTCCTCACATCTGCTGGGAACTGCAATACAGTAGCTTTTTTTTGCAAACTTCATGTGTATTAGAAAGTTGCAGCAGTTTAAAATGCTCTACCTTTTCTTCTTGTCTGCCCAGAACGAAAAAGGAAAAGAGCAACTTGTAAGGATGTTCAGACACCTGCCTGAAGCCTGTAGTCACTTCTCCCTGCAGGGATCTACCTCTCTTTAGACTATATGTGGCCCTTAGGCTACCAGGCCAAGTTTTCTGAATTACATCTAGCACAGATGATTACAGAAAAGACAAATCTCCCTTTTCCCTACAGGGAGGAGAGGATGATTAAAAGGGCTTTTATAAGTATGTGTAGTACATTTATTGATTTCCTATTATTGTTGGGTGAGGTTTTAGATTTGGGGGGGGTAATTTTTTTTTTAACTTGAAGTTTCATGTTTATTTTATAAGGCTGATAATAGTCACCTAAGTTTCTATTCCAATAGTTTGTCTTCTGTAAGTGAAGCTGCTTCATGAAAAATTTTCTTACATGTCTTAGCTGCAAAAACATTCAGTGTTGATTAAATTTGAATGAGAGAAAGTACATTTTAAAAGAGAATAAATTATAGAAGTTATATTGAAACATTATAGAGTATATCTGGAAGTATTTTGATGTTCCTTTGTTCTGTATGTTTTACCTCTTATCTCTGTTTGTCATTTCCTGTTTCTGTCTTGTGTTTTCAATCTACAAAATCCTGCTGTAGGCCAATGTTACGTGGTGGGTCAGCTGCTACCACTTCCTCTAACCCTCATCATGACAACACCAGGTAAAGAGCATTTTTTTGTTAGTCATGATCCTCTCATTCTAAAATTCAAATTTCTGTTTCCTTCTTTCCAGTGATGCTGTTTTAAAACACAGTGCTCATTTTTATGCTGCCTCTCAACTCTTGAGGTATTTCAGGCCTTTATTCCTTCCCCATCCAAGTCACCTGCCCAGGTCTCAGTTGTCTGATAGCTACACTGTGCTGCAGAACTCTGACTCAGGTTAATTTGTGACAGGAGGCTCTTACATTACATGAGCTGTATAGTTCAAGTATTTGCTGTTTAATAGGGAGCTTGCTAGAAAATTTGGCCTAATTTGGAGGTGCTCTGTGATTGATTGTTGGGTGTAGCTGGAGGCCTTTTCACTGCCATTGTCTTGGCAGATTGACATCGTGTCAGTGGAACTGGGTAAAAGATTGACACATAATCCCATGGTCAGGATGATGGAAAAAAAATAGTCCCTTCACATCCATTTTTCCCATTTGCCATTCAGTGTTTTCATAGAAATGGAGGTTAGATTTGTGCTTAAGTAGAAACTGGATTCAAGGAGGTGATTCTTGTCTAACTCAGGAATTCAGTTTTTGAAATGGCCCAAGAGAGATCTCAAGGGGTTTCTTGCTGGTAACCCTCTTGATTTAATACTTGGAATGGTTTGGAAATTGCAGAGCAGCAGTGATACACTGTGATGTGATCTGGGAGGAAGGCATGTGCATCTCGCTGAAATGCTGACCCTCCCTGCCTTTCCCAGGAAAGGCTGAGGAACAACTGTGCTGGAGATCTGCTACTTATAAAAAAATGGCTGCAAAAAGACCCTTGTCGGAAATCTCTTTGGCTTTCAGAAGACCTGTTGAGCAAGGAAAACTTGATTTATTTTTTTGCAAATCTGAAAGATTTCACTGTTACTGGAGTCCTGACTAGTGCAACTCTCAGGTGGAAATAGCAGTTATTATTTAGAAACAAAGTATTGATGAGGTGATACATGGAAAGGTGACAATTTGTCTGTTGGGGGAAGAGAGGCTGCTTGAGCTGAGGGCATTCTAGAGAAGTTTCTTGAAAGTGATGGAAGAACCTGCAGTGCAAAATGAGTTTCTGCACTTAAGTGCATTCTGCAAGCTCCAGGAATTCTGCTCATATTCTTGTTAGTTCAAGTTGACCATTAACTGTCATTAAATGCTAAACATTCTTTTAGGTGTATTCGTTGTCAATTTGGTAGCCTTGGCATTATTTTGTACCATTTCCTAAGCTGTTTGCAGCAGTTGTTCCTGGATCCTAAGGAGAAAGGAAGTCAAGGGGAGCTAATATTGGAAACTGAGAAGCTCAGGGGTAGGTGGGGGATCAGGAACTGCTTTTACCTGGTAGTTGTTGGAAATGAATCTGGTTAAGAGATAGCACTTGGGTGATCAAAATACATATCTGTGTAGACTTTCTGCCACTTTTAAACTGATAATAAATGTTCTGTATTTATTTATTATCCTGGAGCTGGAATACTGCTCTTTCCGAATTGCTGCATTAAGAAAACTCAGAGTACCCCAGGAACAAACTTTCTAATGCACACAAAGTTCAGCAAGCAATGAGTGACTCTGCACTGGGCTCTGTTTGCCAGATTCTCTGCCTAAAATGCAGAATTTAATGTGGCTGAGGTTCTTAATCTCAGTAAGTGTCCCCTCGGGACATTTAAGTAGATACTTAAGTAAGACACTTTGCAAGTCTCTAATTATTTCTACTCTTGCCAGGTCTCTTGCAACTTTGGCACTTTAAGTCAGGCAATGTTCAGGTTTCATGAATCAGTTTAATAACTGGAAACAGTCTTTTGAGAAACCATGTGTCAGCAGAAAGTTTGTCTGTGTGGAGTATCTTCAAAAATATTTAAGTGTGGAGAGCAATGAACCTGAATTTAGTCAAGCACTTACCTGCTTCATATGTGTTTGTGCTTTACTCAGTCAGGATCCCATTGAAATGCAACAAAAACATAATTCTTCTCTCCATCACTACCAAAATATTCACCTACTAGAATGTTGATAAAATATGGTACTTGCTGATCTGCATGGCTGAGACAGCTGAGCCTCTCCTTTATTTGGTAGATATGGTCTCTCCAGCTTTGATACGACACTCGAGGGAACGCCAGATGACATGACAGTTGTAGATGCTGCCTCCTTACGAAGACAGGTATGTAAAGCACAGTAGTTGACAATATTAGGACAAAGCTGTAGTGGTAAAATGGGGGAAGAGTTTTTCTCTGTGACTACACATGTACCCACAACAGGCAAAGCAAGGGCTCCTCTCTGTGCCCCTGCTAGACTGCGCTCACATATCATGTATTGTTCTGGGAATCTGGAGAATCTGACTCTGTTTCTGTTCCTAAATATTTGAGACTGCAAGATCTGATCACTACTGATTGAAGACAGAAAGTCAAATTATCAATTGTTTAACATCCATCTGGTTGAGATGCTAATTTTACATGGTTATTTGGAAGCTTCTAGAAAGCATGGCAACTTTTAATGAAATATTAAAAGCCTTTATTTGTTTTTAGATAATCAAACTTAATCGCCGTCTCCAGCTCCTGGAAGAAGAGAACAAAGAGCGTGCTAAGAGGGAAATGATCATGTATTCCATTACTGTAGCTTTCTGGCTACTCAATAGCTGGCTTTGGTTTCGGCGCTAGACACGGCTCTCAGAAAGATTTACTAGCTAAAAACAAACAATTTGCAAAATTCCTTGTTTCTGTTTCTGAATTGTATGTGTTTTATAATGAATACACTGGAAACTGCCACCACAGATTAAAGGCTCTAGAATTGCAGTATTAAAGGGACACCTTGTTCAGTTATAATGTATTTAATAGATTTGCTTTGCAAATGCTGCAGTATCCTCCTTTGCATGCTTCTGTGTAAACATGGACCAGCCCATGGGGAGTCTGCTTCCTGCAGTGTGACAGTGGTCTCCAGGACTAACCACTGGAGGTTTTGTTGTGGCACAAAGAGAACAAATGAAATGGGTTTGGGGAAAAAAAAAACAAAACACATAAACAAAGGAATAAAAAGTCTTTTTTATTGTTCTGTTATTAGGTGCAATTAAACAATTGCACTAATTTTCCTTTAGTCCAAGTAGTTTGAGGTGTGCCATAATCAAGGAGTGTGTCCTGTTTCATGAGTATGTTCCCTGTTTAAGTACATGTTCAGGTTGAATAATAAAAGGAATTCTTTGCTAACATGTGGATTGTCCAGAGGTGTGTAATATGTATCTTTTTTTAGGTTTAATTTTGCAGATGTTTTTCTATAAAATACATTTTTAAGCAAGTCAGTCTGTGGGTGATCAACATATTATGGAGTACAAGATTTTGATGTAGTATCTTTAGTAAAACTCTCTCAAAAAAAGCCCAGCCCCAAACCATTGTTTAATATTATTTTAAGAGAGTTTATCTGAGATTTTATCTAAACTATTAGTATTTGAAGTAAGTAGTAGCAGTGGCCTGAACAGCTCCAAAGCAGCAGGTGGGCAGGGGACAGCCCAGAGCAGGCTGCCATCGCCTGCGGGTTGTGGTGCTGGTGTCAGGGTGTGTGGTGGAGATGGGGGGCCAGCCTGGAGTGCCCTGTGGGCTCAGCTTAAACATCCCCTGCTCAGCCTCGTGATCCACCTTGTTTGGTAGATACTGGCACAGGGGTGCTGAGAGAGCTCCCTGCAGGCTGGTGTCTTCGTGCAGCCGCAGCGCCTTCCCCCTGGAGCACGGAACAACTCATGGTGTGCGAGGGAGCGGCAGTGACACCACATCGCTGCTTCAGAGGGAACCTTCCCCAGCACAGCCGGACCCACCTCCTGTGCAGGACCCTTTTTGGCCGCAGAGGGGCACGGCGGGGTGAAGAGATGACGGACGATGCACAGCGGCTGCAGAAGAGAAGGAGCCGGGCTCTGTTTCAGCGCTGTCCCCGCTCACCCCGCAGCGCTGAGGCCGCAGCACGGTGCCAGGGCTGCGCCTGCACAGCAGGACCCAGGGAGCTGCTGGGGCTGCTCCCGGGGCTCGGGGGGAGTGCCGCAGTGCCCCGCCGAGGACAGCGGATCCCGGGAGCGACAGCATGACAAGGCCTGAGGATTTGGATACAAGTGCTGCAGATGCCTGCAGGAATGCTGCTGTCATTCATTTCCTGTGCTCTGGAGTCAGAGTGGGCTCAGTGTGTGGCTGTTGCACTGCTGTACAGGCTGCCGTGCCTGCTTCCTTGGCTTCTCCCGTAGGCCTTTGGCATATATTTTTTCTGAGCTTAGTTTATTGTGTTCTGTGACTCCATAGGGGCGTCTGCTGTGCATGTTTTCTTACCGTGAATGTTCAAGTGTGTGCCTTTGTCTTTTAGTAAAGACGATTAAAAGGGCCAGGCCTGCTTTGCACATTTTCTGCATTTTCCTGAGTTTTATACCATGACCTTTGCACTGAAGGTGTACTGTATGAACTCTGATGGTGCAAATGAGGGCTGAGCGATTGTACAAAGAACTGTATAGGCGATAGTCATAAATAAAGCTTCTTTTAAGTGTACAAAACCAGACTTTGTCTTGCACGTGGGAAAGGAACTCAAAAAAATATTTTAGAACGCCGCCACCTGAGGGGCCTCCCGTGGGGTACGTTCGGTAAGGGCTGCTGCCCCGGGACCCCCTGCGAGCCGCTCGGTCACACCGCGGGGCTGCTCGCTCATACCACGGCGCTGCCGCGGCCTGAGCGCTGACGGACGCCCGGCCTGAAGATCCCGCCCAAAACACCTCGGCGGCCCAAGCCGGAGCCCCGGCGACGCAACCGCGCCGATCCGGCCCTCGCTCATGTCTCCGGGGCCGGGGGTACCGCGGTTCCGCCGCCCCGGCAGGGAGCGCTGCCGCCCGGAAGGCGCGGGGCGGAGCTGCCCTGCCCGCACCCGCCATGGCCGCGCGGCTGCTCCTGCGGGCGGCGCGGCCGCTCCTGGCCGGGGCCGGGCGGGGTCTCGGCACCGCGCTCCGCACCGCGCTCAGCACCGCGCCGCCCCCCGAGAAGAAGCGGTGGCTCCGGGCGTACCTGGAGCTGCAGCGGCTGCAGGCACCTCCGCAGCGGCGGTAAGTGGCGAGGAGGGTCGGGTGGGGCTCGGGGAAGGGGTGTGACGGCCCCAGAAAGGGGGGAAGTCAGAGTGTTTTGACCCCGTCTGGTCACGGCGTGGAGCAGAATGGGTTGAGCTCCGCAGGTTGGTGTAGCCCCGGTTGAATGGGGCAGGCGGACGGCGATGCGGAACTGACAGTGTCTTGACCCCCCAGGGATTTGAATACTGGGTTTGGTATTCAAGCTCAATTTCATTTCTCGTGGCCTTTCGAAAGGCGCGGGGCGGGTAACGCGTTCTGTTCCTGAGCTGGTTCCCTTTCCGCGCCCGCAGGTCCGAGCAGCCCAACTGGGATTACCACGCGGAGATCCAGGCCTTCAGCCATCGGCTGCAGGAAAACTTCACCCTGGACCTTCTCAAGACGGCGTTTGTTAATCCCTGTTACATCGAAAGCGAGGAGGCGAGGCGCCGGCAGCTGGGGCTGGACAAGGACGCGGTCGCTCTTCAGCTGCAGGACAACACCAGACTCGCGGAGCGAGGGCTGCGCTTCGCCCGCGCTTACCTGGCGCAGAGCTTTGAGGGCGCCTACCCAGAGTTACCTGCAAAGGGCATAGATGCACTTGTTAATTTTCTTACCAGTCAGGAACTTGTCTCTTATGTGGCTCAAAACTTGTCCGTCCAGGACCTGGCGCTTTGCAGGGATTTTCCTGCCCCACCAGACGTGCTGCAGAGGACGTTCCTCGCCGTGATAGGAGCCCTGCTGGAAAGCAGCGGGCCCGAGAGAACCGGGATCTTTGTCAGGGTAGGTTCATTCAGTGCTGGTTTGCACTCGCATGGCAAGAGACCCAGGGAGGTTGGCAGAAGTTTGACGGTAACTGTAAGAAGACAAATTTAACAATGAGATCTGTTGGGTTTTGGTGGTGGTCAGCTGGGGTTTTGGGGGTTGGGTATTTTGGTGGGTTTTTTTTTTTTTTTTCATTAAGATGACTACTCAAGTACATAAAATCATACACTTTTGGTTATGACGGTGATATTAATATTTGCTGAAAGTTGCTAACAGAAAGCATTACATTCCATGCACTATACTATCCGATAATGAAATTTTTCCATGTGAGATTTCATATATCTTCAATTTAAAGAAACCCCGTTGTGTATAAACAGAGATGAGTTCATAGGTTTTGCATGTAGGAGTGCAAACCCCTGAAGATATTTCATGCAAAAATATTCGATTAAAATTCAGTGTGACAACGTAGTTCTAGCAGCTATTGTTGTTTCAGTCATCCTTTTCACTTATTGTAGTTTTGCAATGGAGAAGTGTTGGTTAAAAATGTTCTTTCTGATACAAAACCATTGAGAGATGTCCAAGAGCAAGGAGCAGTTTAAAGACAAGAGAGTGATCCAAACAGGTGAAAGCCCCGTGGGTTTGCACGTTCCCTTGTATTGTCCCAACTCCTCTGCTGTCTCAGCTCCTCTCTCGGGCTGGAGCTGTCCCTTCCCTGGGGCTGCAGCTGGATTTGCCCCGGGCACACATCTGCCAGTGGCTAAACCACAATCAGAGACTCAAGCACTGGGATGGGGCACTGAGGCAGCTTCATCATTCATTTCAGCAATTCATTGTCAGTTATTGTCTCTTCATACTGTTTTTTCATTAGGAGACACCAGAAACTCAAGCCATTAATTGTAACTTCTAAATATTCTTGTTTAGGACTTTTTTATTCCCCAGCTGATTGGAAAAGACCTGTTTGAGATCTGGGAAGTTGTAAATCCTATGGGCTTGCTGCTGGAAGAACTGACCAAGAGGAATATCTCTGCTCCAGAACCAAGAATTACCAGGCAGCTGGGAGTCAGCACAGTTCTGCCAGTCTACTTTGTTGGGTTGTACTGGTTAGTGCAATATTAATTTAAAGTTAAACGGGTGTAATTAGAGGAGAGGGGAGGAGGGAAGATGGTCCTTTACTTTTCTACTCATGCTTTTCAGTCAAGTTGTTCCAGAAAAGAAACCTGATAGTAACTTCTATATAAAATGAGCCTTTTAAACACTGGCCACAGCTTGCCATGGTGATACATAAACAGTCTCTGATTAAGGGCTCCAGAGGCTAAACAGGGTGCACCAAAGAGCCTGGGTGTGCTCTGGGTGACCTGACACAGGAATCTCAGTAACAGCATAACTGTGCGTGGCTTTGGAGGGATCACGACTGTGTCCAGGGCTTAGGGAAGCAAAAAGAGACATCAAGAGAGGAGGAATGGAAGAGAGACTCATTTAAGTTCCAAAGAAGCCTTTTAGTTTTCAAATCAGCAGCACTGTAAACTGGACCATAGGAGTGTCTGTGTCCAGGCAGGGCTTAGGAAGTGCCAGTTGTCCTGTGCACTTGTGTCAAGTGTGGTCACTTGTGTCCTGGTCTCTTGCCTGGAGTGACATTGGTCCTGAGGGGCAGAACAGAGCCCTCATCACTGCTGTTTTCCTAAAGGAGCTGCAGGTAAACACATGAGAAGGCTGCTTTAATTTGTTCTGCTTTACCCTGCTTTGGTTGTCCCTTCCCTGCTCTTACTTAGTGCCCGTAGGTATTTCTTAAATAGAGCTGAGCACGTAATTCATAACAGGGAGAGCTTCTCTGTCAGTCCTTTTGAAGCAGTTTGAAATGCTTCCTTAGCAGAGGAGGAGAAAACACAAAAGCATTTCAGTTCCTGTTTAAGCTAACCAGAGTAATGAGTTTGCATATTTTTATCAGGGCTAACAAGTGGAATGCTGTAAAGAGTCAGTGCTGTGTTAGGAGCCTAAATGAACAGTGTTGTTCTTCCAGGAAATTAACATTTCTGATCTGAGTTTCCGTTATGGAATATACAACCTTTGCAGGAAAGACCAACAGAAATGTTTCCATTGTGTGTTTATAGAAATCAGTATTCACAGACACTGGAGGAAAACCAGTCTGTTTTATTCACAGTACGCAGCAGTGCTCAGGGTTTCATGATGAAAATGGCTGTAATTTTGGTTTTTTTCCCCTAGTGATAAGAAGATCTTAGCTGAAGGCCCTGGTGAAACACTGCTGGCTGCAGAGGAGGAGGCTGCGCGCGTGGCACTGCGGAAGCTCTATGGATACACAGAGAACAGGAGACCGTGGGATTACTCTAAACCCAAACAAGGATTGGCAGCTGAAAAGGCAATCAGCAGTAACTAGTTGCTAAAAGACATTTCTGGTTTGTCTTAAAAAGTAATGGCTTCCATGCTGAATATAGGTGTATTTGGAAAAGAAAATACAGTTTGTTTTTCTGGTCTTCAGTGCTTGAAACGTCAAATCAAATATGGTGTTAAATAAAGTCTTTTCCTTTTGCACAATGTTTAATGCTTGCTCATTTTTTCTAAATGTAACAGAAGTGCCCTTTATCTGAATTTTTGCCTTTTGGATGAGAAGTTTTTTTGTACATCACAGGAGACTGTTTTTAGTGATGTTTAATAATGTGTGACAAAACCTCACTGTACAGAAAGAGGTTTCTTGAATTCTTCATTGGAGATTGTTTGGAGAGGATTGTTAATAAGCTGAGTTGAACTAACATATGCAACATCAGCCTTTGGACTGCATCTGGATTCGTGTGTCCTTAACCTTGTGAAAACATCAAGTGTGATGATGATCCTGACACTGTTGGGGATCCAAACTTCTGAGGTCTCACTGCTTTCAGACAAATTTATTTGCCGTGCACATTGGTTTCTGTTGTTGGAGCACACTCTGAAAGATTTTTAAAATTTGTAAAAATACCTCTATTGCAAAATGAAAAATAAGTGAAAATAAGGATCATGAAGGCCTGAACCTGAAGAAATTGGAGAACATGATTTATTGATAGGCTGTAAGATAAGCTTTTTCTTTTTTTCTCCTTTTTCTCTTTTTGGTATTTTTCCTGTTTAGTGCATATACTTTCATTTAAGCAGTCACATGACTAAGTATTGGATTCAGTGAAACCCGTGTTTGTTTTGTTTTGTTTGCAGCATCTGGAGCTGTTTTAATGCAATTCCAAATGAATGGAAAGACACTTAGGAATAACTCAGGTACCTGCATGATATTCCTGGTAAATGTCATGGAATCTCAGCATGTCTGCCAGAGGGCAACAGATAAGTGAGAACTGTGGCTCTTTTGGAATAATTTTCTTAAGAAATGAGTGAGAATCTATTACAAACTGGAGTGAGCCCTGCAAGGAAGAAGCTGGATGTAGGACAGTTGTTCAGGAAGTGTTTCCTGCTTTATCCCACTGTGAGCACTGATTGTAAAAGAAGACACCAGGTAAATGAACGTGCCTTCACTAATAGGAGGGGGAAAATCAGGCAGGTGGCCATTCATCCACGTTTGGTACTGCTGTCCATGGCAACACATCCTTTGCCTTTGGACCACAAGGTGGATTTGGAGGACACTTGGCAGCTGAAGGTCCTGGCTGTAGCTGTGGCTGCTGGGCAGCTCTGTGCTGTGACACTAAGTGCTGGCTCTGTCAACCCAATGGAAAGAGATTTATTGGTGTTCTGAAGCAAAAGGAGTCTGGGTGTGGCCCCCGAGTGTCTCCAGCACTCAGCGTCCTGCGTCTGACCCGGTGTGAAATGCTGATGTGGCTGGAGAGCAGCCAGACCTTCCTGCTGCCTCTGGCATGGCAGCTCACACAAGTGAGAGCTGGAATACAAAAAGGAGGGCAGAAAGATCAGCCCAGCATAAAATGTGCATAAAATTGCTTGTGTTAAGTGAAAAATTCCAGCTAGGCAATCTATTACCACTTACATAAGCAAAGCCAATAAGGTCACTATATTCCAGGGGAATAACAGCAAAATGTGAAAAGATGGTAAAATTACTCATGCTAATTTTAGTTTCCAGATGAGGTTATTCTCTTTACCTATTTTAAAAGGACAATACTGAAGGTGGGTTTTTTTACAGCCAAAGTTACCTGTTATTGTTATATACATATTTATGTATTTTGAGATAGAAAAGTAAATTTCAGTCAGCTTACCATTAAAAATAATTAAGATCTGCTTACTCTGTCTTTACAGTTTGGAATGTGGGCATAAGTCCTAGGAGAAGTGGATTAGTGAATACTGTGCTGGTAAAAGCTGACTGGTGCAAGATAAATCAATTTACTGTGTGGCACATGTATGGAATGTATTGAGATCAAATGAAAAGACAGTTTGGGGACATGGAAAGAAAGGACTGGGTTTTTATAGAGGTGTGACTGAAAAGGGAGGTTTTATAAGAAAATGTGTCCTATTTTCAAGTTTCCAAAGGTCAGAAAAGCATTTTGTATGGTATCTGTGCTTTTGTTTCAGACACTCAGTGTATATTTCAGGATTTACAGCTGTACTAGTGGGATCATTTACATACTTCAGATTACTAACCTTCTTCCTTGTTTTTTGAATCAGTAGCTATAAATCATCTTTAAGTGATGTTAAAAGATTTGTAAGATCTACAGAAATCAGTATCTACAAAGTGTGGTTAAAAATGGCAGCTCAAAAACATTGTTAATGAAATTCCATGGCAGTTTTGTCTGAAAGGTGCTTTTTGAGCTGCTTGCATTGGTGCTGAGTACAAGTGCATTTGTCTCTCAGCAGTTGTTCTTTCACAGTCACATTTTATTTATCTTTCAGAGGGACAGTAGATTAAGCAGAGTGACAATAATGACTGACAGAAAGGACAGTTTACTCTTGCAACCCATTGAAGAATTCAATGATTATTGTTACAAAAACTACATTTAAAAACTCACTAAACAGTAGGAAAGGCTAGTAACCTAAACTTGTTTTTTCTCCAAGTATTAGATAAATCCACTTTGTGAATGATCTTGGATTACTCTTTTCCTGTCATCTACATCCTTTGTATTTTTTTCAAGTGTTGTAGAAGTAATTTTATTTTGAGAAAGAAAATAGAAGTTCTATTCCATTGGTCCCAGCTAAGTAATTGGAGAGAAACTTCTTAATATGGTTTCATGCACTGCTGTTAAGTTGCTCCTGTTCTCAGTCTGTGCCTTTGCTCCTGTGTCTCAGCAGTTCAGTGACTGAGCACTGAGTTCTATCTCCTTGCTTTCAGCTGCAGTTTCTGGTTACAATAACCAGATATTTCGCTGCAATTTTCTCATAATAAAAAAAAAGTTCAGGAGTAATTCTTAATTGTTGCTGGGACTTAAAGGCAGGAGATGAAAACACAATCATTTCACTGTTATCTCTGTGTTTATTCAGAATTTGAAATTGCTGGTGAAAAGTCAAAACTTTTACTGGTTTATGACATTTATTTTTTATTTCTTATAACAATCTTTTGGGCTTTATGATAAATCAAAAATTTAAATTAGGTTCTCTGGTGTTATGCTGCTACACAAAGCCATGAAGAATTCAAAACATCAAAAGATGTGTTGTCATTGTGTTTTGCAGGGCAGAGGGAGGGGATGGTGCAGTACAGACATTAGAAGAGCCCTACTTTTTCCTTGTCCTTAACTTTACTGAGTGCTGTGGTAACTTTAAGAGGCTCTGAACTATTTGGGTTCTCTTACATCAGAGCTTTGAAGTTTAATAATGAGAGATGTGTTTAGTGTTGAGAAACAAACACTTCTTAACAAGGACAGATTGTTTTTATTTTTCCAAATCGATTCCCCAGATGTAATGGCACTAGGTTTGCATGTTTCCTGTTTCAGCTTGCCTAAGAAGTTGAAGATCCAGTGCTCACCAGTTGGCCAGTAAATAGCCCCTGTTGTAGTGTGAGGCTGCAGAGGGGGAGCAGCTGCTCTGTGTGACAGAATCAGAGCATTATTGAAGGCCCTTGGTGATTCCTAAATCACAGGCACACTGCAATGCAGCATAAAAACTGGGCTGCTCTTCTTTGGAAAAAGGGTAGCTCCAGGGAGAAGGTAAACATCATCATCCTTTTCTATTTTTGTGTAATAAGTGTAATGTTTCTGCCAGTCTGTGGCAGCTGTGCTGGGGACTGTGCTCTTGAACTTGAAGGTTTATATTCAAACATGTTAATTTTGGACACATTAAGTCTTTTGCTCCTGTTGCTCCAGCTGGGGACAATTACAGAACCTCACTTTTCTGATATGGAAATTTAAATTTATGCTTTACCTCTGGAACTGTTCACTGCCAGTTGTGATCACTTGTTCTGTATCAGAAGATTGATTTTATTGATGTTGAGGAATTTTGCATTTAATTCCAATGAGACTAAAATTTCATTGAGTTTTGAACGTGCTTTAGAGCTCCCCTTTAAGGGGCATCTCAATAGCTCTGTGGTCCTGTGTTTTCCCTTAATTAGTCTGGGATGCTTACATAAATCAGAGCAATATTTGTTTTTCTAACTTGAGTAACATTTTTAGATTAATTCTTACCTGACCTTTTTAGTTTAGTCCTGAAGGCACCCTTTTGGTTTAAAGCACCTAATTTTGTTACTTTATATAGGAAACCAAAATTAATTGCATCAGTATGTAGGCATGTCTATTAAAAATGTTATTTTCAATAGCAATTCAAATAACCTGGCCAATGTTTAAGTAGCATTTCTGAATACCAAAAATATGCAACTTGCAAACAAAAGCTCTGAAAAAATGTTTTTATACCACTTTCAGAGAAACTTAACACTGTTTAATGCAAGTTCTTTCAGTAGACCATGGTGAGCTGTAGTCCTTTGCTCCTGGCAAGAGATTCCATGGTTTCATTATTCCCACATATTTAGCTAAGTATTGAATCAAATCTTCAGTTTGTCAATGCCAGTGTATTTGTGGCTTTCTGTAGGCTGTGCCATGCACTTGGGTGGGGAGGAAGAGTGCCCCTGGCAATTTTTCAACCTTAGAGAAGGGAGAAAATAAATACTTTTGACTGATACAGGAGATTAGTTTCTGAAGTTTTTAAGTTTTTTTTAAGTTCGGAAGTTTGAAAATGTTCTGCTCTCACTTATTTGACCATTTCTAGAGAACAATGCCACATAGCATATGGTAAATGAGGATGGACCCACTGCCACATTGAGACAGCAGATTTGTGGGGACATATCCAGATTTGGGATGGATATCTCTGAGGTAGTGCAGGGGATATTGCCAGGTCAAACAGTTACGCCAAGTGGAATGAAGAATCAGTGTGCTTTCCTCAAGGCTGAAGGAAACACACAGGTGGAGCACCACTGCCCTACATTAGATGTAAACCTATGAGAAAATTCAGAGTAATTGGAGGTCAAAGATAGCATTCTGAAACCTGTTCTTGTGGAGTATCTCCTTTACAGAAACAGTTCTGCAAAATTAAGAAAATACTGTTGAAACTAAGGAAGTGTCACAGAGTTAGTCATGTAAGAGAAGGATTAACCAGGGGAAGCATTCCCACCACCAGAGGGGAAGGATTTGTCTAAAAGTTCTGCCTTGGTTAAATAAAGAATCCAGTTACTCTACTGGTTATTTCAGTAGCACGAGGAGGCACAGCTTTATCCTCTAAGTTACTGGAAAAAATATTGGTATTTTGGATGACAACATAACAAAACAATTTGTGAAAATAATTCCAACATCAGAGAATGTTTAAGAAGGAAAAGAGTCCAGAGAGAAAATGGCTTCATTAGTTGAGCTAGTTGAATATTAGTGGAAATTATTCTCTTTAATTTCAAGTGATGGGCACTGGAAATGTTTATAAAATATTTTTTTATTGTCCATCAGGAAGAATACAATTGCCTAACCTAGAAGTGTGTCTGAAGGTTTCCTATTCCATTACACAGACCTTCTGATCGAGTACTGACTGTGGCAGTGAGCTTGGGAGAGCTACTTTTATAATTTGGTTAGGCTTTCCTTACCAGGAAGCTGATGGGTTTAGATTTGAATGATTCCCCTGTCATTTTCTGTTTATCTTATCAGAGTACAGTTCAGTTTTCTTTCATGTTTCTTTTGCAGTAGAAATATATGTTAAATATTTAATTTCTATCTCAAATATCATGTGATGCTATTTCAGCATGTTTTCAGTCAGGCAGTTTTCAACAACCTGTGGCCACCAGGCAATAAGACAACAATTGGAGAAGAAAAAAAAAGGATGACATTCATATTGACTCTTAGCAGATCCCCCCGTGGCAATTCATTATTGCTTCTGCTGCTCCTCTGATTACTTTAGAATGAACTTAGATGCCCACACCCACACAGTTTCACTTCAAGACCCACAGCATTGCACATTTTTTCCCAGTTGCTGGAATCTGCCCTGACAGTATCCTGTGATTGCAGGCATGATGTCCAAGTGAGGTTTGTGAGGATTTCCTTGATTCAGGCTGTGTGCTGCAGTCTGTGCAGGGAGACTGCTGAAGTTCATGGAAATCTAGACCAGTAGCAAACTGCTGATTATTCCCAGGTTTCATAATGAGGTCATTTATTTCATGGTTTATTTCTTTGAAAGTTTCTCATTGAATTTATTAGTTCCTAGTTGGTTATTTCAACTGCCCACTGCAAGCTTGGCTGTCAGATCAAGTGTTGGGGAGATGATCATAGATCAGGTTGATCTCATATATAAAACCAGGCTATTTAAAAATGAGTTTGAGCATTTTTTTTTTATTGATTGGAGTACTATACTCATAATTTCCTAGTAACCAAAAACATCAGGGATTAGATGATAACAACGAAAATAATGAAGTTTGATAAAATTTGGAATAAGCTTCAAAATTTTCCTTTAGAGAAAAACTCCCCCTGTTGCAGAAAGGATTTGTTTCTAGTGACAGTACACACCACTGAGTTATCTGACTCTTACTAGATAATTTTTGAAACCTGCAAGGAATAATTTTATGCTTCAAGATAATTTCCAGTTTTGAATCATAACAATAAATCATTTAACATGAAGATGTCATTCCAAAGAGCTGTGACAAATGGTTATTTGGATCTCATGATACAAGGGGATGACACTGGCTGTTGAGAGGACCGAGGGCACTTGTGGGGGTTGCCTGGCAATGCTGAGAGGCTGCAGCAAGGAAACAAAACACATGGTGCTTCAGAGCAAAGCTGAGACTGCAGAGAGTACTCAGAACATTCTCTGACTGTTTGTAATGAGAAAATACAGAAAGAACTAAACCTTTTGGCAGGTGGGTTTGAACAGTAATCTCTGTCCAGGAGTGTAAAATTAGTTTACCCTGGCAAATGCTTAGGTCAGTATCAATGGAAACTTTTCAGTAATTACTAATGAAACGTTTCTGTGTTAATTGTTCCTTTGCTTAAATTGGTTTCGTTTTGAATGATTACACTCCTAATCAGCAAAGTTGTAGTGTGCAGCAATGCACAAAGCTCCTCCATCTCCTCTATCTCCTGCCTGCATGTGTCCCCACGGCAGCTGGGCACATATCTGTGGGCACAGAAGGACGTGCAGGGAGGAGACAAGAAGGTTTCTGAGCAGTATACATAAATTGGCTATGAATACATCAAACCAGAACAATTGGAAAGCTGGACCTTAATTAACACAGCACTGGGGTCTGAAACAACCACATACAAAGAGGAGCAGGGTGTAAAACCTCTGTGTATTCATAAAGTGGATCTTGATAATTTAGGAAAGTTGGGGTAAACTGAGAAGAGAAATCTAAAAACATGATACTAGGGTTACAAACTCTAACAATTACACGAGACGATTAAAAATCCTACTTTGTGGTAGGAATACTGTGCTTCCCTAACAGCTTCTTCTGTAATACTTTTGTTTCTGTATTTCTGACGATTTATTAGCTGTCAGGCTCCTTTTCCCTACCAATTTTCCTCACCCATGGTAGCCTAGAGGACCTTGTTGGTGGGTTTTTTTCCGTTTGTATAAAATCTCTTGCACATCAGGGGTGTATTTCTCAAATTCCTGTGTTTATGTCAGTAAGACACTGCTATTTTCTTCTGCTGTTATCCCAAATTTTTCATTCACTGCGCTGTTTCAGAGTATTTATTAATTCTCTTGCTTGTCCACAAACCAAAACAAGGTTTTGTTCTATTCAGGATGCAATAATGTTCTGAACATTTACTCTTTTTCCGTTTCGAAAACACAGTACATGGAATATTACTATGCGTAACATGCCTTAATTATTCATTTGTTTCTGTTGGTTGTTTTGTTGTTGGATTTTTGTTGTGTTGTTTTTGGGTTTTTTAAAATTTATTTAAACATGTAACTAGTAAATATTAAATATTCCTGTCATATAATGAAAAACACTTCTTTTCCATGTTAAGTCATTTTGGTTAAGTCACATGAAGATACACATTTCTCTTTTTTATCTCCTGGTTAAAAGAGTTTTTCTAATTGAAAAATGCTTTCAAAATCAACCTTCTCAGCTGAAATTCTCATACATTGTTTCCAAGAGACATCTGTCATTGCCACTTCACCAGTGAATGCATTCTTGAAAGAAATCTTAATTTTTTTTACAGCTGTTTGTAACTACAACTGTGGCTTGCAGTCTTAAAAACAGTTCAAGGCAAGACACTGCAGGTGCTCTTGCTGTACAGAAAGTACAAGAGGCCTGAATGTCAGGGGATTTAATTTTCTTGTTAAAATAGTTACTCTAAACTATTTGAAGGGTTGGGTTTTTTTTGTACTTCTGAAGAAAATGACATGGAGAGAATGTGCTAAACCATTACTAGGTTCAGCACAATTTTTCCCATGTATGGATTGAGATTAGGCTTCTCCTGCAGAAAACCTCCCCCAAGAGGGTATTTGCAGCTACCAGGGATTATCCATATCCAGTCACTGCAACTGCAGGAGCCTGTGCTACATTCTCTGGGGGATCTTTTTTATCTGTTGTGCATCTTTCTGGCTTTTACTTTTATCTGTTAATGCTACCAATCCTAAAGCCCTTCTTGCTGCAGTTCGAAAAAGACAAAGTCTCAATGATTAGTGGAAAAAATCTTGGTGACAACATCTCCGATTTTAACATTACAGTAGTGAGAAACATTACACTAAAATTCATAGAATCGAGTTTCTTTTTGTAGTTGTCCACTAAAATATTTTCTTTCAGAAATGGGGTGACTGAAAATCTTAATTTTCCCATATTCACATGACATAGATTATCTTCTGTTTGAATGTCTGACATCTAAAAGCTTTATTGCCTAAATTTCCCTCTTTTATTATGTCCATCCCCATTGCTTACTTGAAGATACTGTTCTTTTTCATCCCATTTTGAGTCCAAATGGATGTTTCCATGATATTTAGCTATTCTGACACTTGTTATATTCATTGTTTTGTGCAGTGGAGTGTACAAAACTTGGTTTATCAGGCAAGATTCAAACATTACTACATTGGAGTCACTGAATTACAATCTCAGTGTTTCAGATCATGCAGTGCATGATTGGTATTTCGTGACTTGGCTTGGCAACAGTGACTCAGCACACTTTTTTTCTTTCTTTTATCCTTTTTCATTCTTTATACAATCAGGTTGCCTTAGAGAATTAGAAAGTTATGGACCTGTTTTCTAGATTCCAGTTGTAGACACTCCTTCAGGATTACCATAAGCACTGAAAGATGTCTGCTCAGAACAGTTAATTTTACTGTAGTGTTCCCCAAATCAACTGCCAAGTGATGTTTATTAAAATAAATAAAATTCTAGGGAAGTATGAGGAGAATATGTGAGTTTTGTAAAGTGTGAGCAAATAAAAGAACACTGGCAGAATATGCTATTTCTCTTATCTATTGTAATAGTCTTTCCCTCACTGAAGGTATTTGTGAAATTACCTGTAATTCTTTTTGCCCAATCTAAGGCACTTCTAAGACAGCACTAACCAATAGCAGTTTCCACAAATTAGACTGACTAATCAATAATTTAGATTCATTAGTGGAAAGGAACCAAGGCTTCTCTTCACTCCCATGGGAGTTTTACAGAAAACTGGCAGGAAATGCTCATCATCAAGTGGAAAAGGTACTGAAGAATTGAACTTCAAAATACACTGGGCTTTAAATACAAATCTCATTTATAGGTCAAGAAATAACTTAAGTTTTTAAACTTTAATGTGAAAATGAAGTTGTTCCTGCTCAGAGAGCTGGGAGAGCATTTCCTGGTTCAGTACTTTATGTAGCCAAATACTACAGAAACTGTTGGGGTTTAGATGTCTGTTTAGATTCTGTCTCTGCCTCTTCTATTTGAGAACCAAAAGTTAAGAGCTGAAGTATCTTTTCACCATTGAGCTCTGTGTTTCACATGTTTGTCTCCTAAAATTGGGGATTTTTACATCCTTCTCAGTTTGTTCATATCAGTTCCACAACTTCTTTCTTCTACCCATAGACTCTGAGCTGCCTTGTATATTGCTAACATTCCTGTGGGATGTTCCAGCAAAAGTAAAATATTATATGACTTACCATTATATTTCTATTGCTATTAGAGGATCAATTATGAATATACTCACACTTTGTGGTTTAAAGAGTTCCACTCTCCTCTGGCATGTTCCTCTGAAAGGATGCATGAAACAATCATTTTACCAAAACTACTGTGGCAGTTTATAAAGCATCATCCAACTACAGGGTCTTATTGATTAATGACAAACCAATAGAAAACAAAAATCAGTAATAGAAACATTGGCACGTACTCTAAAAATAAATGTACTGTAAAGATGAACTTAAGAATTAAAGGCATTCAACTTGCATACAAGATATTCCTATGATGGATATTTTGCCTTCACTGCAACTGTATATAGACATGTTCTTTCCACTACCTAGTCTGTGATTACAAACTGGAATGTGATCTTGTGCATTTAAGGCACGACGGAAATTCAAGAACTGTGTCAAATAAAGGGGCAAGGTTGAAATATTGATAACCTTTCAACATCACTGACCAATCTCAAAAGCAGGAAGAGAATCATATGTTGACTGAAAATCATTTCCTATCCCATATTACTCCAAATGAGTTAGGTGTATGTCACACAAATAAAACATGACATTAAAAAAACACAGGCCACTAACTTATACATTACAAAAATCCCTAGATGATGTGACTGTGCCTTTCTCTTTATTGTGAGGCCAGTTTCTTATTCACAGCTGTTATGGGTAAGAGCAGGGCTTTCCATCATTTACCTTTTTTTACTATGTTAATGTCATAGCAGTGGGTGGGAAATGACCGAGGGAAATGGCATTGCAAGTAAAGATAATGTTGTAATTCAATCATATTTGTCTGACCATTTTCCTGCATTAAATTGTCCAGATTTAAATAACTGTCAACAGGCAGTGTGATTTATATCATCATTACTATGACTTTCTCCTGTTCTGATCTCTTACCAAAATGTATCTATTCATTAATAAAAGGCTACTGCTTGAATAAGGCCAGGCACAGACACACTAATTTATGCTCAGAAGACTGAATAGAGCATATCAGTGAACGTTCTGGCTGTTTTCTTTCCTAGCATTTTCAGAAAACCCTTCATATGCAAGTATTGAGGTAGCAGTTTACCACCGAGCCGATATACCTAATCCCAGGATTAATTCTGTATGCCCATCAGTGGTGAAGCAAGATGGATTTAATAGCCCATTAGCCTTTCAGCATGATAATTTTCATGTCACTTATCCTGCTGGGTTAATTGCTTTAAAGTGGATATTATTGACCTCAATCTTAGTGGCAAACAGAGAACGTCTTATTCATCTCCCAAATGTACATTCTTAGACTCTTGTTTCTTTTGGTCCTGACAATAAATCCCCTAGATTATGTATTTGTATATTATCATTTATACCCTATTGGCCCATATTTAAGAGCTTACCGAAGCAACATCTTTCAGATATTATTAAGCACGACTGGAATATTAATTTCTGTTTCTTATGTAAAGAGAAATGTTGCAAGCATAAAAAAATAATTGTTTTACCTCTTGTTAAGAAATTAATTTTAATGCTAAAAGCTGCAGCAGGTGCAGCAGGGATTAAGCACTTTTGGAATAAACAGCTGGCCAGTATATTTCCAACTGCAGAAGGCTGGTCATTAGAAGGAGAGAATGAAGAACAAATTTGGAAAGAGAAGCTGCAGGAAAGGAAATTTGGGTTCTAGGGCAGAGGAACAGAAAAATATATAATGAAAAAGAAAATCAAGGAGTAAAATTGGAGAGTTGAGTTTTTGTTCCTGCGTATTATTTGTGGACTTTTTCCTTTAGACTTAGAGAAAACACAGGCCAGCTGCTTTGAGGGAATTAATGCTACCTGCGAGCAGCAAAAAAATAGAAAAAGTGGGAGTGGAAGAGGAGCACAAGTTATGTTGTTGCTTGCGGGGAAGTGAAACAGATTTTTAGATCTGTATGTGTCAACAATGTTACCCATAGGGTTATACATAGGTCCTTGGATTCCTAAAGTACTGGTTCCTGTGGGAAGCATGAGGGTAAGACTTAGACACTTGATTGTAGGAACCCAAGGTTTGGAGCAGGTGTACCCACAGACTCTAGAAGAACCCAAATCCCACAGATCTCATTTGTAACACGATGTATCCTCACACAGCCCTGAAGTCTCATTCTGTAGGTTCCTGGGGTAAATTTCCTTGATATGATACAGAATGGAGAGGCTTGGTATTTACAAAAAGGGGTTTCCAAACCACATGAATGTTAACACAGGTAATTTATCCACTAGTGTAAGCCTATCTTGGTTCGATAGGCTTCTCAAACACCAGAATAATGGCAGAACTGTTTCTTTACAAAACAAATTGGAGCCATAAGATTTCTACTGAACTTTCTGATTTACTTAGGTAGTGGTACGATTTTCCCTGGGAGCTCAGTTCTACATTTTACTGACAATGACAATGTCAATGACAATGATGTAGTTTTTATTAGCAGCTGTTCTTGTGTGACATTCACATGAGTACAGTCATGACACGAGCAGTCGAAGCTGCATGTTCTCGCTTCAGTTACAAACCACCTTTGACTCCGGTTGAAACAAAACCTGACTGCATGTAGCAACTCTCTGCTGCAGCAGGTGTGTGGCCAATCACTGATCTCCAAAGGATTTTCCAGGAAAAAAAAAAACTTGTTTTTTAACCTTCAATTTTTTTTTCTAAATTTAGGTCATCTGCCTCAGGTCGTTTAGGTCATTGGCAAAGGTATAATGTTAGCATGTTTCATAAAAGGCAAAATAAATGAAACCTTCTGAACAACAAGAATATCAGCATTTCATAGAGAAGTGAAAAATTAGAGGAAGCAGTGAGGATTTGGTCCTTATAAGACTGGAAATATTTCCTGTTTACTCTTAAGAATATTATTTAAGCATGGGTGATTATTTAGTGATGTTTATGTTTCACTGTGAACAGCTCCTGCCACCCATACTAGGAAAAAAATGAGAGCATTGCCTTCTGTGTTTAAAACTTAGAACTCGTCGATCAGCTCATGTAAATTAACACATCCAGGGGAATCGGGAGAGGAAGGACAGATTACTGATGCTGAACACCTAGTCCTAGATTTTTAAACTAAAACTATGAGGAAAATACAGTGTATCAGATCTTGCTCTGCTACATGTACTGATGTCAGGGGCACAAAACTTGACCCTAAATACACTGCATTGAGAATCATTAAACCTTAGAAGATTTTAATCATACATAGTGTTGCTGGGGCTTTTTGTAAGTGAAATCACTGGAATATAAAGTGCTTCTTTTTTTTCTTTTAGCATAGATTTTGTACTCTGTTGAGAAGTATTCCTTTCGTGTGGAACAAACTTTAGTATTCCTTGTGTGGAACAAACGCGTGGATCAGGGGCTGACTGGGGTTTCCTCTCGGGTACCAGATGGACGTGACTGCTGGCGCTGCTCTCACTCCTGATGTGTGAGCGGCCAGCCGGGCACCAAATTCCCAAAGGGAAACTGTATTTCTCACCTCCGTCCCAAGAAAGCCAGACCCCCGTGAAGGTGTTCTCCTCACAAACCCCGCTGCCTGCTGCAATCGGCCCTGACGATCCTCACAGAACCTGGGCCACCCTGCTGCCACCAGTCCGTGCCCTGGGTCATCGCCGCCGCCAGGACCCCCGGGCACCCTCTCTGGGAGCGGGAGGAAAGCCCCCGGAGGGACCTGGAGCGCTTCCGCTCTCGCCACGGTCCGTGACTGAATTTGCAGACTTTTAGGACACAGAGGGACACGGCAGCGCTGGGGCGGGGGCGAGGCGGGTGGTCGCTCCTTCACAGAGCACCTCCCGCTCTTCCCAGCCGTCTGAGCCCACCGACCGCGTGGGGCTGAGGGGTGACGGGGACCGCCTGGCCCTCACCCCGCGGTGTGAGGGGAACAGCCCGCCCTGAGCATCCCGCCCCGAGCATCCTGCCCTCCTCCTCGAGCAAAGGCTAACTGCACTTTTTATTGATATTTTTCCATCGGGATTCTCCACAGAACTGACTCCCCGGCCCTCTCCCCCCACCCCGCCGGGTCACGCGGGGTGACTCGGCCCCGCCGGAGGCGCCGCCCCGGGCCGGGGTCGCGGCGTGAGGGGAGGGTGGGGGTGCAGCACGTCCTCCCAGGCGACAGGGGGCGCTGCAGCCGGCGGGCGCGCAGGGCTCCGCCGCCGCCGCCATCTCCTCGCTGAGCTCATAAAGGTGTCGCGCAGGTTCCGCCCGGGCTCGTCATTCCGCCGCC
>VZRF01009585.1:707655-881013 GCA_013396875.1 Vireo altiloquus
GCGCCGCCGCCGCCGGGGTGTGAGCGGGGCCCGGCGCCGTGCCGGGCCGTCCCTCGCCGGCGGGGCCATGGCCGCGAGCGCCAAGCGGAAGCAGGAGGAGAAGCACCTGAAGCTTCTGCGGGAGATGAGCAGCCTCCCGCCCAACCGCAAGTGCTTCGACTGTGACCAGCGGGGCCCCACCTACACCGACATGACCGTGGGCAGCTTCGTGTGCACCTCCTGCTCCGGCATCCTGTGAGTGAGTGCGGCCGGCTCCTTCCCCCAGCGCGGGTGACCTCCGCCCCCGGCCGCCGGGGAACGCGTCCGCAGGGCGGCGGTGGCCGGGCGGTGCAGCCCCGCCGCGGCTCTGGCTGCGCCGCCGCTCCCCCTGCGCTCGCCCTTCCTGCTGCCGGCTTGGCCACGTCGGAAGGCAGCGGGCGGGGGGCTCTCCCGGGGAAGGGAAGGAGGCCGTCGGGAGGCTTTACTGGGCGCGTTCGCTGGAAATCCCCGTCGGAGCCCCCGGTGCGGAGGTGGCGGCCGCTGGCGGGGTGTGCGGGGCTGGGGCTCACGGCGGCTCCGCGACCCGAAGCTGTTCCTGGGGAGGTTTCTTCGGCACGTAGGGGGAGCGCGCACGGGAAGCGAGAGCACCACCACCCCACGGACGTGTCGGTTAATTAAACAAGTGTGCGAGAATACTTGTGGGAAGGGAAGGGGCACGTGGCTGAGCAGTTCGCTGTCATGACAGCCTTGAAGATGCGGGGGTACTAACCCTGTCGTGAATACATTTACAGATACTACTGTATGTCAAGTTAAACCACCAGTATAGCTTTATGTGTATCAAGTTTTGCTTGGTGGTAGTTTGTAAGACAACTCTTTAAGCTCTCAGTCAATAAACTCTAGCCCCAGTAGTTTGAGAGACTTGATCTAGTAGAAGGTGGTTGGGTTTTTTTCCTCTTACATCGATTATTTTCTACAATGTATAAATATAAATCTTGGAAAGGGATTGGCTCTGATAACGTGATAGCATTTTTCCTGTTCCTCATTCCTGTATGGGCCTCCCCACTACTCCTCCCTTTTCCACCCATCGTCCCCAGAGATAGTGTGTATGCAACTATGCGTTGAGGTCAGTCAGTTGTGAATTTCAGTCACATATCCATAATTTGGGGGAAAGATCCTGCCGTCTTCAGTGCTACTGTCTTCTCAGCTATATCTGTTTGCTTTTATATGATTCTGTAGCATTGTGCTGATGGAATGGAGCAGTATCAAAGAGTAACCAAAGAAGTAATAAGTAGTATGTCAAAGGATACAGACTGGTGTTTGTAAGGGTTTGAGTTCATAAAAGGCATTCAGGAGCCTTAATTAATTTCTGTCCCTTTACTACCCCAAAGAGGCCTTCCAAGTAAGTTCTGGTGTTTTAGAACAAAGTTGGTAATTATGCTGAAATACAAACCAAAGCAAATATGTTAGTTATTTTCTGAATTTACATGGAACAAACTGCCTTTTATACTAATAGACAACTGATTAGACTTGGGGTTCTTTTACTTCTACTTTGTGTAGACTTCTGAACAGACTTGATGAAAATACAAAAAATACATTTGGGTTGTGAAATTGAAAAGAGACTCTAGTTTTTCACACATATATGCCACTCAATCAGCCAGCTTGGGCTATTGTTTGCTCTCTTAGCAAACTGTGATTTGTGCTGGCATGTGAAACTATTTTAAGCTACTGCACTGGGCTTATTTAATGGTTACACATGTTCTTACTGGGTTAAACTGACAGTGTGATAAAACTGTACCACCAGAGTGTTTGTCTTTATTTTTCAGGCTTCTTAACCTTAATAGACAAATACATTGTGAATGCTGCTGAGATGCTCACTGTGGGTTCAGAAGGGTCTGTTGCTTTTAACTGTTGGCTGGGAGGGGTGGACTTCTAAAGTGCATAGTCCAATTTACAGCAACCAAAAGGATGTACCAACAGGGAAACAGCTCATAAGCAGGGGACGGCTACCACTTGATGCTAAGCTGACCACCGTTTGGATGTTACCATGCTTAAAGGAGGAAGACTATTAGCAAAAACGTGGTTAATGTATTGGTATTCCAATAAAATGCAAATAGTTCTTTCTTTCTAAATATGCAGTGTTTTTGTCTTGCTATAAAAAAGCAACCACAAACAATATGTTTGGTTCTTACAGCTAGTAACACCTACACTTACAGCTGGAGTAAAGGACTGTTAAGAGGACTTAAAGCGAGTGTCTAAAATAAATTTGGACTCATTCTTTCATGTTAACTTGGAAAAACTTCCATGAATTGTGTGTGCAGGATCATATGCATTGGTTAACCTTAGGGCCTAGCCAGTGGGATATTTTTGTTAGTGATGAGACTTGGTGTAGGTCATGTCTGTTTCATAAGTAGAAACTTATTTTTAACACTTCAGTCAGAACAATCCTTCATGCAACTTGTTTATTTCCAAATGCTTTTCACTGTAGAATTCCACAGTGTAAGGAAATGACTGGGGAACAAACCACATAATGGCAAATAAGTATAAAAGTACTGCTGCTTCTGTAGTTCTTAATGGTTGTTTGCGTTCTGCCTCATAATACTTGCTTTACTGTAAGGCTTTAATAATCTTAGTACTTTATCTTGTTAATGTGCTATGTGAAGGACTCGCATTGCTTCTTGTTTTAATTAATTTTTTTCTAATCTGGTACAGGAAGTATTCTTGGAGTCAAGTAGACTAGTTTTTTCAAGTATGAAGTGCCCAATGCAGGATTAAAATACTAGTAGATTAAAAAGTGTCCTTCAGAAAGGTTTCTCAATTAATTAAAAGCGATTGCTAACATGAGTATCATCTTAAATAGGCATGTTATTCTAGATACTGTTAACTCTAAACTTTTAAAAACTGTAGTATAACTTTTTTTACAAGTTTTCTGAAGTGTTTATCTATTGTCCTGGCAAGAATGGTCTATTCACATCCAAAACCTTAATTCTGGATCCATCCTGAACTTCCTTTAAATATTTCATGTGTATCAAGAGTGATGTAAAGATCTAGTATTACTAGATTTAGTTTTGAAAAGCTACTGTTCCCTCTACTGTTTCCCAAAATAGTATGTCTAGCTTGTTCATATGCTGCTAAAAACAATGACAGAACTAGTGGCTTTGCTAAAAAGATCTCTTTCTGATGTAAATATTGAAGGTAAGTCTTGTCAAGTCAAAAGTATGAATGACAGGAGGTTTTTTTCTATAATACCTGGGGTTTAGGTGACCTTATCAGATCAGGTTTACCAGAGCAGAAGTTTTGCTGTGCAAAATGGTGCATGCAGGAGAAAGTTCATGCACAGTGGTATGAATTTGCTTCCTCTTAAAATACTTCCGCTTGTCCCCTGTGTTTAAATTCTTCATGGGGCGGGGGGGAAAAAGTGTGCTAGCTTCACACAAGCTAATGCAATTTTTTGGTGTTGTACAAGAATATAGGATATCTGGAACTATACACACAATCATTTCTGCCCTGAGAGCGGGAGGAGATGCTCTGAAGGAGCAGTGTGCTCAGGTCAAGGATTACAGTCGCACACCACAGGAAGATTTCTCTTTATTACAGCAAACCCACATCTTGGGAAATGTTGGCAGGGAGATTCTTTTGGTTTGACAGAAGTCCTTTGATTCAAAGGATTATGTTGGTAGCTATGACTTTTGTTTTCCTAGATGCTCCCATGTGGCCTGCTGACAGTGACATCCTTCCCATTGTCTTATCAAATGCCTCTTTGCCTTGTATCTCAGCTGTCTGTGCATCTCTGCTTTCAAGCACTTCTGTAGCACTTGCAGTCAGCCCACTCCCAACTTTGATAAAAAGAATATGTTTTACAGTTCACCAATGGAAAATATCCCTGTTTGATTAAGAGTCCACTTGCACATGTTTTTTAACATATAATTTTTTAATTTAATCTTGGCTCTTTTTTATATCTGCTAAGGTGATAATTAAGGTACTCCTATCCTTTCTGTCACTACCCTCTTAATTCCCTCCCTCCCAGCTTACTAAGGAAGTCTCTTGTTCAGCAACAAGGAGTGTTTAGAACATACAGGTGCTTTGAGAAATGCAAAAGTCCTTTTATGCTATTTTTTACAATTATTTGCCTTCTTCTGGCTGCTTGTAATGCTCCTAGCTGAAATCTTAAATTTAAAATTTTTATGGGTAAGGGACTTCTGTATCAGTCAGATGGAAGTATTTGATGGCAGACAGATTAGTAACAAACTATAACATCTCTGTGCAGTGGTGGTGAATTATTGTCCTTTCCCTAGAAGAAGTTTAGCAGAAATTAAAATAGTAAATAAACAATGCTAGAGTGAAGATGATTGTATTGGCGTGACTTTTCCATCCTTTTTTCCTTTGGAGCGTGTTTGGAAAATAACTCGGTGTGTTCTATGTTTCTATGTGTGTATTTATAGATTTTTAAGGGTATTTTCTGTATTACTATATTTCTTGTTTTCAGTTTCAGGACAGGAGAGCAAAGGAAATGTGTCTATACCACAGTGAACACTGTGCAGTTCAGAAAGAATGTTTGGGTTTTTTTAAGAAAAAATTTAAATTAACCTTGACTCTGCTTCAAAATGTTTGTATGAGTCTTCTGCTATTAAAAATAAATGAGCTTGTGAGATGGCGGAGGGTCTCCAGGGAGGTCTGCAAGTATCAGGAATGGGCAGTGCTGCTTATATTCTCTTTGGCTGGTTACAGTACCACAGCACAGTAACAAATGCTGTGACATTGGATTTTCTGGCGCTTGTTTTCTGGACACCTGGGGATGTGGGGTACTCTAAGATGGCTTGATATTTGACTTGCCTCATTAACTTCCTGCTTTTTAGGGGGTCAGATTTTGCTGGCTTAGACATGAGATGGTGTTAAAATCTGATCCAGGGGGTGTTAGCAGTGTTGAGCAGCCGTCTGCCCACCATTCCTCTCACGAAGGGGACCCTCTGTTCTGCCAGAGCTCACTCTTTAATATTTTTTCTCTTCCCAGCCCTGGCCTTTGCAGACAACTTTGCCAACTCTTATTTTGAGATTAATGCAGGAATGGCTGCTCTGCCAACAATCACAAGTTCAACTATAATTTGCCACTAAATTGCGTTAGTAACAAATATCCACTTCTTCTTGACTGTGTTTTGAATGTTTCATGTTTCAATTGCCAGACTGCAGAATCCTGTGTCAGTGGCCTTAAAGCTTCCTTTGTTTGTGAGAGCACCAGTTTAACAATGCCTTCTGGAGAACAGAGGTCTCATGTTCTCTGAAGCTGCCCCTGCGCTAGGCTGTGACTCAGTGAGAGTCAGTGGAGGAGAGTCTCTGGGCTGGAAGCTGTGGTCACAGTGCTCTTCCACAGAAATAACCATTGCTGAGCATGAAGTTGGCAGTGATGAGTGGGATCTGTGTGGGGGATGTTCTAGCTCTGTGTGCTGGATCAGTGCAGATGGCAGAATTGTCTTACTCTGTCATCTTTCCGCATGGCCTCTTGGGAGAGAGCTGCAGTCTGGTTTAAGTGCTGAGGTAGCTTTTGGTTGCTGCCTTCGCCGGGAGCTCTGTTGTAGGGAAGGGAGCAACTGGTACTGCTGCACAGGGGCAGGTTGCAAATATTTGTTCAGGGTCAATTTCAATTTAGGCATGGATAATTTCTACTCAGGGACTGTAATCTGTTCTGTCCCTTGTTAAATAGGGAGTACTGTAAAGCATTGGAACTGTGTGAAACATTTGTCAAATATAAGGAAAGAAACATTTTTCCTATGAAAAAGGAGGTTTGTTAATTCCTCATAAGGGATAATTGTACTTGGCTGTCTACCAATAATCTTCCCCCATATGTAGATGAGCTGTTTGTGAATCATTTGGGTCATTAAATAATCTCTGTTGATAAGGGTTGGTCCTTGCATTCTGTTTCAGAAATCCCACAACTGCTCTGTTTTAGGGAAATTCCAGGCAATTCATGGATGTTAGTTAGAAATCATAAAAAAATAGAGTGTTTGCTGTTCTAATGGTAGAATCAAAGTAATTTATCTGCGGAAGGTAATGCATATGTTTGGTCTGTGTTTGTGTGCAGCTTCTTGTCTTGAATTCCTTGTTCCCGGCTGACTTCTTAGGCTGCTTTAGCAAAAGAGGAAGCTTTACATAGGTTCCCTCCACCCCTTGCCATATTCAATGGACATAAATATTTGTATGTACAGTATTGTAGCCTGATAGTTTACTTTACATTAAGGCTCTTAAAAGTTTCGTTCAGAATTTCCTGTCCTCCTGGACCACTGATGTGGTGCCATGCTCTCTTTCATCATGCCAGACATCTGACGTCTCTGTGTGGTGATCTGACCTTTATGGGGGATGTCTTCCTTCTTTTAGCAGGATGATGTAATAGAAATGTGTATTCATCTTATCCCATGTGGATATAATGTGTATATCAGGGAACTTTATAATCTGAACTCTTCACTGGAGAGAGAGGCGTGGAGGAAGTCTCTGATGATGTTTAACAAAATCTTATCTAGGCCTCAACCACATTTAATATTGCTGCTTAATAGAGCTGAAGATACTGAAGATATCAGTGTTTGCTGATGCAAATTCTCTGAAGAGGCCTGGTAGATCAATAGAGTAGGTATGTGTTAAATAACTTGTGCAGTGCCTTTAAATTAAAAAACACAGGTACAACAGAACACTTAAACTATACTTAACTCAAAAAAGGAACTTCCAGCAGGAGCTGGAAAGTTGAGATATACTGCCCATGCTGGGAAACACGTGAATTTGTTAGTGAATAGCTCTGGCTTTTAAATAGTCTTTAAATAGTTTACAGCTATTGAACTGTGCTGCTGTTGTAATTACTAGGAGGAGAGTAAATTGAACAGACTAGGGCAGACAGAACTGCTTTTATACTTACTGTAAAAGCAGGGGACAGCAATTGTCATATAACATTTGATGGATCGTATTTGTGTGAAATGCCAGGTGGATGCCAACTTTGTTTCTATGCTGTCACTCAGTATGGGATGCTGCAGTGCCGTTTAGTGAATTGTAATTGCTTACACGCACAGACCTAGGAGGTGGTTTTTTAAAACCCCAAAATAAACAAAACCTAAACAACCAAACCTAATTCTAGCACCAGCTCTGAAATGATGAATTGCAACTGCATAGAGCTCTTACAGATTTCCTGTAAATTATGTAATCTTAAAATGAGTACTTATTTAAAAAATCTTAGCTAATACTGTAGTATTTTAATAAGTGTAATTTATTTGTGATGTAGATGATACAGCTAGGTGAAGGATGTTAAATTGGTAATTTTAATTTACCAAGAATTTTGACATTTTGAGAAAAGATAGTTTAATCAACTATCTTAAAACCTCTCTCACCAACTTCAATGATACTTCTACCTTCTTGTCAAGATGCTGAACTGTGGAGTCTAATGTCAGCTGCTTCAATTTCAAAAATTTGCTGAAGCAAATGGTATTCTGTAAAACCAGTTTTCATATGCCTGTAGGTTTGTATGACTTCTGCTTTTAAGGTACTCAAAATCACTGCATTTCTTAGCAAAATACAGTTAATTGTTTATCCAAGCATTTCAAGCAGTGAGTATCTCAAATTTATTTTCTCATGAAACTTAGGCTAAAATGTTACTGCTGAGTGTTCTAACCGATACTCAATTTTTGATTATAAAAACATGGAAGTCTTTTAACACAGGATCAGAATTGTCTTACAAGGTACACTTGAATTTAAGTGTGAAGGTGCATCTGCAAGCTAAATGCACAACAATATTTTTCCCTTTAGACTTACTTGGAAAACTTGAAGTGCTAAAATTTTTCTGTAAAAGTTGAATATAATGTTAATATTTGGAGTATCAGGTTTTTTGTCATAGGCTGTTCTGATGGGTAACAATTTAATTTATAGTTAATGTTCTTGGGATAATCATGGAGCTTAAAGAAAACCACTGTTTGTCCTAAATTAGATGTCAGTGATTTATTTTTTTATTCTTAAAAGCACTCTGAACCAAATTTAGAATTAAAAGCATAGAAACAAATACAAGCAATACAGGTATCAGTTGATTTTCTTAGCGATTTGTTAGGCCTGTATTACGTCCCTGAAAAGCTTTTTGTGTGCTTTGGTATCTCATGGTTAATGTATATTAATTGTTTTTTAAGATGGTATTTCAGAAATCCAGGCCTGATTAACGTGAGTGTTGAACTGGCCCTGTGGTATTGTGAGTGTCTCACTGCTTGGCACATGGAGGATGTAATGTTCTGGCTGCCATTGAGCAAAGCACAGCTTGGTTTTGATTGCAGGCAATTTGTTGGTAGGCAAAAGCAGTAGTTAGCATGTACTTAAAGAAAGAGCTTGAAAAGAAAGCAAGCCTTTTCTTCCCCTGGTGCTGTTGCTCAGCAGGTTTTCTCTCTGTGCTTGCAGGTTGTGGCTGAACTGGGTTTGACAATGTCAGGCTGTGGCAGCTCAAGTGCCTGGTGTTTCTGCTGGCCCTGGATGTGAGAGTGGTACCAATCTGGGCTTGAGGCAGAGCTGCTCACGTTTGAAACTGTGGCAGTAGAAATGGTATCCCGTGTGAGAGCACACTAAAACCAGTGTCTTTGTACTTTTGTTTAGCTACTTCTGTAGTGTTCAGGACAAAGCCCCTGTGAGTGCAGGGGCAAAAAGTAAACTAGAAAAAGATGCTGTGAGGAAACAAGAAATGTAGGTTAAAGCAGGAGGAAAAGACTGAGCTGGGGAGTTTGGCTTGAAGAAATCTAATTATTGGGTAGAAGCTGTAGTAAGAGATCAAAAGTGAGGAAGGAGTTGGAGGGAAAGGAAAATGCAACCAAGGGACCCAAGAATGAGAGATGAAAGGCAGAGGAAAGGGTGAAGCAGATTGGGATTTTAAAAAAAGTCTGATTTTGTTTTCTTAAATTTGCATAGAAAGTGCCAGTGAGTTTGCATGAGTGATTGTGAACACTGGTCTCCCCCGAAGTTCTGTTATTCAATTTGTATACTGAGCGTTACTTTGAGAAGAGCTTACACAACCTTAAGTTGCATGGCAGTACCAAGAATGAGTATGTTTTACAGGCTCCTATTTTAAAACTGACTGACTTCTAGCTGTAGTGTTAAATGTAATTGTATGATGACAAATTCTCCAAATACTAAATACTTCTTGCTTCTTTCAGGCGGGGCTTGAATCCACCCCACAGAGTGAAGTCGATTTCAATGACTACGTTCACACAACAGGAAATAGAATTTCTGCAGAAACACGGAAATGAAGTAAGTATTACTTGGAGAATAAAGCGAGTTTGGCACTTTAATATTAAAGTTTAAAACATTACTTAACAAAAACTTGGTGGTTTGGTTTGTTTTTCGTTTGTTTTTTTTTGTTAGCAAATAGTTTGAAATGAGGCTTCTGAAGAGCTTGTTTCATTGGATAGCTGATCATCATATTGTTATTTCCCAACCCAGAGAGTCCAGATTCACATGATCAGTATTTCTGAATTGGGTTTTCTTTTGGTTTTGCATGAGACAATATGCAACAATCTTCTTTTTTTCGCCTACAAGCTCAGAATTTGAAACTGACTGCGGCAGTGTTTCCTGAAAGAGTGTACTGTGACAAAAATAAATACAAAAATACAGGTTGTAGCTGTATTTCTTCACAGTAGGTGTCAGAAAGTCTTCTAGTAGTTTTAATAGCCTCTTTACTTAATAAAAGTATATCCATGTTGAATGTTCTTGGAGAGAGGAAGGAAAGGGAGAAATTGTTTTCTAGTGCATGGCTTGTGGTGCAGCTTTGAAGATGACAAGTTCTGACTTTTTGTTCTTTTTAGTAGAAGAAAAAATCTGAGGTAAATGTTGGATTGGCTCTGTGGGAACACGTGGAGCACTTAAGCCCTGGACGTGGCTGTTGCTGTCTTCAATTTGAGAGTGAAGTTTGTGTTTTAATACCATACTGTAGCCTTGGGGCTGTTAGAAGCCAATTCTGCCTCTGTTGGAACTAGATAAAGTTGTGCTTCACGTTCATGGCTTCTGTATTCTGTTTAGTAGAACTATTGATTGTAGGCTAGAGAGTGTTTTATTAGTGTGCTCTTGTGAAGCTTTGTGGGGATGAATTCCATCATTCACTAAAATGCTGATATTCAACTTTCTTAAAGTTGGCCCATTCATAACTGTCAGGTTGAAGAATGAAAATAGAAGTAGCAATTTCTTTTTCTGTCCTGGTGAACCTGCATTATTTGTTGAAATGACTGTTAGTGGATGATTCCTTTAGACAAAACTGGAACAAGGCCTAAACTCTCCCAGGCTTTATAAAATACTCTTGATGGCTTAGGTTGGGTGGGTTTTTTTAGAACTGTAGAGCATTGCATATGTCTGTGTATATATGTGGAGCATGTTGCTGACTTTTTGCATAGGGAAATTTAATAAAGACTCTTCTGTGGATTCTCATGAGTGTGATGGGAGTCTCTTTCCATAAGATTAGACTGTAAACTTCAGCTTAGCTTTAAGCTTTGCAAGGTAAAGGAAAACGTGCGTTTGTAGCTCCCTCCCTGCGTTTGTTTTATTTCATTTTTTAGTAAATCTGCAATGTCTAGAGAGTTTGTTTTCACTGGTCTGGAACTTCAAGTGATCCTTTCTCAACTGATTAGTGTGGTTGTCCTTCTCATTATAGCCATGACTAGTCTGCCAATCATAATGATTTAGTTGATATGTAATTTATTATTGACATAAAAAAAGTTCACAGACCTCTGCAGTGCTATTTTGTTTCAAAAGCAGCAGTCTTTGCACTTGTAGTACTTTAATTAGAGAATTGCAATGATCTGAATGAGCTGCCTCATAAATGAAGATGTCTTCCTGAGTTTAGTTTTAGGTTGTTGATCATTGCCTTAATTCTTAAGTAGAACTGAATAGACACTTGTAAGTGGAGATGGTAGATTTAAGGAGTGCTCAAATATTGAACAGAAATTATTATTGTTTTAAACACTGTTAGAAGTTTAAAACCTAGTTAAACATGTTTTCACTTTGTTGTACTTTATATTGCAGTAGATAAATAGGCATTTTGCTTTCTCTCGTTGGTATCGGACTTTGGAATATTTATCTGCAGATAAGATAATGGATTGGACAGGTGAAATTCATCTGACCTCACAAAAACCTGGTTTTTGGCTTAGCTTGCTGTTCAGCATAGGAGGCTCTTGTGTGTATAGGAAAAAATGGAATTTCCTAAAATAAGACTTTTCAAACATGGACTTGTCCAATATTGTAATATCAACAATTAAAACAATTCTACAGTGATACATATAAAAAGAAGCTCAACTTTTTTTGCAGTCTGTCATGTTTAACTTCCATTTTTCTGTAACTTCTAAAATACTTTCATTCCCACTTTTATGTTCTAGTCTTTCTCCAGCATGGCCAGGGCCTCTGTGATAACCTTTCTTGCTTCCAGATGCGTAGATCAGGGTTGTACAATAGGGATCTTGCTCTGATTCAAAGTAAAATAGCAATAAACTTCAATGAGATGGAGTAGTTAGGGTGCTGAGTTGTTCTTAGAGGAAGTTGTTCTCCGTTCTCCTTCAAAGGGTATTGATAAGGTCAGTGTATTGTATGAGGTTGAAGTTCTCTAAACCCAGAAAATAAACAAAACCAAAAAAACCCAACCACTCAAACCAAACAAAGAAAAAACTCCAAAACACTTCTTAATATTTAAAATACTAACTTCTCCCCAGTTGTTGTAAATGACCCTCTGTGTGGCACACATGGGTAAACATTCAGTTACTGAAAGGCTGCTGCCAAGCAGCTGCTTTGGGGAGAGCTTATTCAGAGCAGCTCTACTTTAGGTGGAACACCATCTTCTTCCCTGCATGTATACATTCTAAGAAATGTCTTTCTGGCACAGGCAGCTTGAACTTTATTTTAAATTAGTTTTTACTGCTTCAAACAGTTTTAAATCCTTTTACTGTGTTAGAAGACACCTATATTTTGGTGTTGCTTGCTCATCCAGAAGTCCAGACTCCAGTTTTGGTAAAGCTGGGATTAGGTCACTGCAGTGAGCATGGAGGCATCTTCCAGCTGACATTCCTCAAGTGCCTTCTGAAATCCTTTTGAAGGATAAAGGTAATTCTGACTCGCTGGGTAGTGTTTTTTGTCTCCTTGCTCTCTATATGAAGAGCAGTGTGAGGTATTTTCACATTTTCATGTTAGGAATAATGAGAAGAGGTTGATATGGAGATGTTTCTGTTTGAATACTCATCCTAGTGCTGATTTGGCCTCTGATTCAGTTGTGCAGTGGTAGTAGGAAGTGAACTCGCTGTTTGCAGAAAGTGGAGGTGGTGCTAATCTCCTGTTGCCATTATAGCTGTGAATATTTATTAAGAAACTTTTCTCTTAAACTGAAGAATAGTATTATAAGGCAAACCGGTTATGGAGTTAATTTTACTCCTATCCTTTTGAAAAATGACAGGTATTTTATAACCTTTCCAAGTAGCCCATTCTAAAATGCATGTGGTTGAAGAAAAAGATCTTGATGGTCTTGTATTTAGAAAATACTCTGGGGGAAAGGCTATGTTTACCTGAGCCAATGAGTAGAATACATGCAGATATGCTCAGCTGTTGGGGTTATTTTAATAGTGTTGAATTTTGGTTTGGTGCCAATCTTCCTGACTCTCAGGAGCACCTGTGCAAGTCTCTCTTTCCTGCACTCTTGCAGAACTGGCAGCAGTGCAAGTCGGGTTCAGCGCTGGTGTTAGGGCAGACCAGAATGCTTCCCTAGAATCTCCTTTACTATGGAATGTGGCCTAGAAACTCTGGAGTGGAAGGAGCAGTCCTAAGCTGGAGCTGATGAGTCCTGACAGCCTGAGCTGTGCAGTCAGGTGTCCTTGTAGTACATTGCTGGTTCTGCTAATACGATATAGAGATACATGAGCTTATTGTGTGTAGAACAATGTCTTTGTTAGCAGGATTTACTGGCTTGACTCTGCTTATGAAACAACTATAACTTCTGGACCCAAACTGCCTTTGAAATCAGTATGCTAGCGGTATAAAATTCTTTTAACCTACAGAGACTAATGAATAATATTGACATCAGAAGTGCAGAATTACTAAACAAAGCTATAACTTGCTTACATAAAGAAACTGTTTCCAAATCTTTCTTCCTGTAGGGTGTTATGTTTTGGAACATAGTTTTGTTGTGTGGTAATGTGCAGTTCTTTGCACTGTCAGCATTACATTTGGGGCATAACTGAGGATATTTTATTTGCATGGAGGGGGAGAAGAAGCAATCTAATTTGGCATTTACCAGCCTTCTGAAAGGTAATATCTCATTAGAGCATTTTAAACTAGACTGACATGTGTAATCTTCCTGTGCAGTGGTGTGTCTGGTTCTCAAGAAGTGTTGTAGATCAAGTAATGTGCTTTTCCTTGATGAAGTGCAGTTTCTATCACCAGAAGGATGTGTCCTGCTAGAGTTTTTACTTGCCTTATTGCCTTCACTGCATACAAGAGCAAGGGGCTTCATGAGAGAGAACTGAACTTTGCTAGCCTGACTGAATTTTTATTATTCCTAACTAGCACAACTATGCTAACAGGAGTTTCTAAAGTGTGGTGGCTCAATGTGTTGTGTAAGCAGAAGGCCTTTGTCTCTCCTATATCCACCTTCCCACACACACTGGAGATCTCTATCGGTGAAATAGTTATGGCATGGCAAAGCATTATTTGGTAGTTGAAATACATAACACTGGAAGAGAAATAACTGGAATCTCAGATTCTCAGTGTTTCTGCAAAATTTGATGAATAATGCTGACTCTTTCCTTTTTTAGTTTTTTAGTGTGCCTGTTCTTCCGCACTTGCTGAGCTCTGTAAAAACACACAGGAAAAAAACCCCCAAACCTAAAAGCAAAACAAAAACTAAACTTTTGTGGAAAACAGGTACATGTATTTTCCTCTTAGTCTTTGAGCCCTGCTTGGAACTCCTGAAAGCATGAAATGAGGCTGGGTTTCAAACCAGAAGCCTTTCTGATTAACTTTTTTTTGTGGTATGCCTGATGTGCACTGAATGGGATGTGTTCTTTGTTGCTTTCTGTCAAAGCTGAAAACAAAGGTAATGGCTCAAAGTGTAGGACTACAAACGTTAATAGTGTATGGAAAATCTAATGCATGGTAAATATAATTACTCTGGGAAAAAGAGTTCTCCTTCAGATGGAATAGCTGTGAGGTGCAGATTCAGGGAAACCAATGGTAAGAAGAGAAATATAGGTAAAGACTTTATTATAACGTACAATATGCACTTGGCCCAATTTCTCCTTTCAATGATATATTTAAGTTACGGCAACTCACAGTTTCTGTCTTGCTACCTCCTGGGTTTTTATCTAGGTCAGGGTGAGTAGGTTGGTGCTGGTTGTGATTCTCTTTCCCTCTTTACTTCATGCTGTACTTACTGATCTAATTCTGAATGTCCCAGTATCTGGTTGCTAAGTGTCTAATGACATCCCTTGCAGGACTAGAGCTTTTTGGCTGAGGACAGATGCTACCCTTCCCAAAGCAGTTGTAGAGGGATTCTCATGAACTTTTAAATTTCATGAAGATAACTGCTGAATCCTGTTATTACTTATTGTTACCTGACAAAGACAAAACTTTGCTTTGTCTTGATTTTTGCAGCCCCCAGAGTGTAATAGGGGCAAAACTTGAAAGGATTGCTTCTGTCAACCCTTCAACAAAAGTAGACTTTGAAGTGTTGTATATGCTTAGTCATTCTGACTTCAATGCTCTCCTTTTTTTCCCCCTGCTCCATTGGTGAACCAGTGGGACATGGACTAATTATACTTTTCAGGGACAGTGGACAATGATTATGGATTGTTGGATATGTTCCACTGTTTCTAGGGGCTTCCACATAACTTGAATGTTTACTCTTGGCTCCAGCTTTTCAGACTCTTCTCTATGCAGAGCATTTTGTTTGGTAGAGCCGTGGTTATCAAAAGGAGGAGTATAGCAAAGCTTTAGGTGAATAAACAGAGCTTTTGAGCAGAGGCTTATTTGTGCTACTGTTGCAGAAAGAACAATATTAATATTAAATGGCTGAACCAGAGTATTCCCAAGGAGATGGTGCAGTGTAGAAGGATTTCACAAAGCCATAGAATTTGTAGGCCCGATACCTTAATAGTAGTGTTATCTAATTGTGTGGTGAGTCGGGATGATGCTTAATGTATTATCTGTAAAAGCAAAGGAATGAGTAATTCTGTTAAAATGGGGCTGAAGATGTGTCATGAAACTTGAGCAGTAGCATTTTTTGAATGAGCTCTGCAAGTGTGATATATATATATGGATCAGTTAAAAGAGTTGGTTTGAAATACATGTTCTTTGGGATATCAAATTCAAATTTCTCAAAGCATACATTTTCAAAATAACCAAAAATTGAGAACAATTACATCCTTGGGGTTTTTTTTTAAATGATTTATTTTGTATTAAATAAGAAGAAAACTGTGTTTAGTAGAGCAACTGCTTGCTTAAGGCTTGGGCTTGCGCAGGTTTACATTTCCTTTAATGCCTTTTTGCAGTTCCTCTCTGCTCCCCCTCCCTGTGAGTAATGCCCTGCGAGAGTCAGCACGTGCTGTGAATAACTGTGCTGAATAACTGTGGGAGGAACTGTGCTGTTCAGGTACCCTGCCTGGGCAGCCATCGGGCCAGACAGAACACAGCACTGAAGTTCATGATGAAGTGTTACCAACTAAAGTTGCCAGTCTGATTTTTCTATCCTTGTGCTAATTTTTTGTTGTTGTTATTGATCTTTTGGTATCTGTCCAATTCAGATGGTGAAGTAGTGAGGAGTAATCAGGGTACCAAAGGTATAAATGCTGAGTAATCATTCTCCACCATAAACAGCAAATTGCATGGCATAAATTTCCTTGATTTTTACACAATAGTAACTTTTGAATAACTTTGAAATAAAAAAATGTGGTGGCCTGATCAATAAAAATACAGCAAAAGTAAAGATTTCTCACAGCAAACTAATTTCTTTGCACAAGATCCAGTAAGTTGGTGACTTACTTTAAAATAAGGAATGAAAGAAAACTAACTACTTCAAAAAAATACACTTACACAATGTGAGTTCTAGCTCTGACAACAGTATATTTTAAATTTTATTTTTCAATTTTGATTTCATCCTGTGATATTGCGCAGCTCTCTACCATTTGTGGTTTTTTAGATGGTTGAAAATTGTGTTTTGTGGCTCACTTGAAGCATAATCAATGCAGTGTTGTGGATCCCTGTCAAGTCAGATGATAGTAGCAGAAGTGTAGCTAGACAGCACACAGGTCACCAGCAGACAAGGGAAGACAATGGGCCTTTTATTGGGCTCTGAATGCCTGCTTGGAACGGCTGCTGATGTTCAAAGCATTGTGTGCTACTTCAGACAGAAATATGTGCCTTTTCATGGTTTCTTGTGTGGTTCTAAAGCTTTATAAAATATGGCTTTCTAAAGGACGTAAGTCAGAATTGTGTAGGTTGGAAAAAACCTTTAAGATCATCAAGCCCAACTGTAGTAGGAAGACAAAACAGCCTTTTTTTTGGCAAAAGCATGGTCTGAAATGCCCTTTAGGAGGATGTGATTTACCCTTCATATTCCAGTCATGTTGTACACCCACTTACAGTCTTATGGTTCCTTTCCATCATTCCCACTGTTGAAATCCAAACTACTCTTATCTGTTGTGGGTGTCTGGTTTTGGTTTAAGACTTGTCCATATTTAAGAACCTTTAAGAAATTAACATTCTCTGATAACTCTTTTAGGTCAAGAAACTTATGTGAAATTTATTATGGTGTAAAACATTACATTCATATATATTCACCAAACCTGGTGTGGTGAATGTTTTACACTGTGTTTGTACGTCTCCTGCAGTCAAACTCTGGTACAATGAGAACTTCTTGCTGAAGTGTGTGTGACTAAGTAGGTTCTTTGGCTTGGTGGTTGTGTGTTGCCCATTAGCAAAACTGTTCTCTCTGGTACCAGCAACAGAAGAACACAGAGTGCCTGGCAGTTTGTTTAAATTAATTACAGTAGTGACTTAAGGCATATTTCACTTGTTACTTCTTTTTGTGGTTAGGTATTTAACAGGAATTAGCTGCTCCAGGAAGCACTTTGGAAGCCTGCTTTCTGAATGCTTGCAAAAATTGCAGTTCACTGGCAAGGGCTGATGCCTTTAAGAAGCTTGCATCATTTTAAACTAACAGGTGTTTGTTCAGCACAGTCCTCCTCCGTTCCTGTTTGCATATTCATAGAACTGTATCTACTATAGCTCTGTAGCTGGTAATGATCTGAAGTCACACAGCACCTTGTTTTCTGAACCCTCACAGAAATCACTGTAGTGGTCGCTATAGCTTGAGACTTTGACAAGGAGCTGTGATGGGGTTTTTTGGTTTGGATTGTTTCTCGTTGGGTTTTTTTGTTTGTTTGTTTGTTTGTTTTGGAGTTTTTTTGATTGTTTTCTTTCCCCTCACTCCAAATGCTTAGGCACTTCAGGGTGAAGATGAAGCAGAAAACTGGGAGGGAGAAACGTGAAAAACTGGGTTGTGGTTTGTTGCTGTGAATTGTTGTCCTCCAGGTTTCAATGGCACCAGTGACATTGGTGATGAGTTTAATAATAATAATTGTCATAATTGTGATGAGTTTCTGTGATCTGACTTGTTTTGGGTTGCAGGAGAAGGAGGAGTAATTGGATGGCCTGATATGGGTGGGGAAGGGGGCCTCCTCTTCATTTGCCAGCACATCTCAGGCTGGATGCAGACTGATTATCATGGTACTGCCCCCAGTGTTACAGTGCTGGATGCAGAACCAAGCAGGGGCTGTTTTAACATTTGTCTTTCTGCTTGTCTGAAATTAAGCACAATTTTTCTTTTCTTCCATATTTTCTGATGTTCTTTCCAGTACTGAGTTGAGGTTGGGAGGGCACTGTGTAGAGTTGAACACCACCAGCTCCTGCTGCTAGAGATTCTGTAAATAGCCACAAGCAGGACTTCTCTTCCTCCTGGCAATCGTATGACTGCTACTTGTATAGTTATACTTACAAATCTAAGTATGGAAATACTACTGCTGGCCCACCTCAGACTATCCACTGCAAGTTTAAAGCTACACATAAAAATATTCTGACTTTATGTGTTTTTCCAGCAAAAAATAGTGAAGGAGTGGTACTATTAAACCAGTGATTTGTGCCATTAGCTTTTAGTTTAGAACAGACTTGTCACTTTTTTGACTAAGTTTATATTCTAAGTTTGTATGAAGAAGTATTAAAGAAATATATTAAATTTCATTATATCTATTACTATAATGCAAGTGACTTTAATTTTGAGAACTCAAATCACTGCATTGAACTTGACCCTTCTGTGGAGTACAATTGAAGAATGAATGCAGAATAGCTGAGTTTGAGGTAGGAACTACTGATCTTAGCTCTAAATTAGCTATATAAATACTAATTAAAAAAGATCTTTTAATCATTAGATCTCTTTCCTGTTGTTGTTTGTCTCTATCCAGTAGATGATAATAATGTTGGTAATAAGGACTGTTAGGTGTTGAATATGCAATCAGGCTATTTAGAACTGAAACAAGAAGTATGAAATGCGTAGTTATGACATCTGCCTAATCTCTCTAATCCTGAGCAATCTTTGAAATGACCTGTACAGTTTATCATGTTTGTCAACTAGCTCTCCCTAGCCAGGTGAAGAGGAAATCCTGTTTGGGGAAGATGCTGAAGTGGAAGTCTCACAGCTTCTACCTTGATTTGCCAAGTTTCAGAGCAATCAGTTTTGCAGCTCTTGGTTGGTAGAGCCTGTGCTTCTTGTGAAGGTCACTGGGGACAATGTTGAAAACCTGACACTTACAGAGATAGAGGGCATGTTGTAGTAGGCATGTAAGAGGGATGGTCAGGGCTGATTCAGAAAGGGCGTGGGAAGAACGACTATGCATCAGAAAAACAAAGCTTTTTTGACTCTGCTTCTCTGGAAGAAACCTGTTCTAAAAGGGCATTCTGATCTTCGAGGGCAGCTAATGTTTGGTGTTATTGTTTGGGTGCATATTCAGGTTACTTACTTGCGAGATAGTTTGAAGGGCTTAAAACACTTCAAGTTAAAACTCCTGCATCTTGTTTAGTTTTGAGAACACCTTTCCTCTTGTTTTGCTCAGGAATTGAAGCTTGAACATACTGAGAATTTTGCAAGTGGTTCAGCTTTTGCTCACTCACAACTCCAATTAGAAAATTAAATTGGAGCAAGAGTACTTTTACCCCTTCTCTCATACCATCACTCACATGTATATGGTATTGTAGAAACTGCATCGTGGTAGCAAAGACTGTTGTAAAAACAGTTCCTGTACTCAGATAATAATTAAAAGTATAAATACTAGACCTTGAATCCTTTAAAATCTACTATGTGGAACTTAGGGCATATGGAATCTGTTGAAACAGTTTAAGCCCTGATGTGTACAGTAAGGGAATGTATAGAATTAAGTGAAGGAGAAGAATCTTAAAGATCACAAGTAGAAATCAGGTGCTTTGCATTTTAAGTGTACATTCTACAAATGTTTTGTAAAACGAGTGTTGGATGGTGAAATTGGATGCTGGGATTTGCTTTCCCTGCTGTGACAGATGGTCTTTCAACTCTAGGTATTTAGACCAGTATGTGGTGCACCAGTCAGTTGTTACAGCAGCTCAGTCTGGAATATAAATTATGTAACCACACACTTTAATGGTTTAATGCATTAATAATAGTAAATGTAAATAGTTAAACTTTGAATTAAGGTATTTTCTCTGATCAATCTGTATTGTTGTGGTTTTTTTATTAAGGTGTGCAAACAGATTTGGCTAGGCCTATTTGATGATAGATCATCAGCAATTCCAGACTTCAGGGATCCACAGAAAGTAAAGGAATTTCTACAGGAAAAATATGAAAAGAAAAGATGGTAAGATACCTTTACAATTATAAAGATTGCCTCTATGATGGGAAATGAAGGTGGACTGTTTATTTTGAGTGTGCTTTCCTTCTTCTATACTTTTCAGACTAGATTGCACAGTTCTATAAAGTGAAATGATTTCTGAACTTTTTAATCAGAGCTCCTATAGGAACCAGGGAAGACAAACTAAAGAAGTTCTTCAGTGTTCATATTGATGGAACAGAAATGGCTTAAGAGCATGTCAGCAACAGTGTAAAATAACATTTTGCAGACTATTATTTCCCATCCTGTTTATTAGGATGGGAAAGACATGTTTTATATTGAGTAAGCTAAAAATATTGATGACTTTACATTCTAGTCCATTTAAAAAAAAATCTCTGGCGTATTTGAAGAACAGATATTTTGCAAATTACTGATACAATCTGTTACAGGATCAGGGGTTCAGTAGCAAAGCTGAGATCTGCCAGTTCTCACACTTCAGACTTAGGAGCATTGAGTGGAACTTGTCACATGAAACTTGTAAAAACCATTGCTCTTCTTCAATGTAGGTATGTTCCTCCAGAGCAAGCAAAGGTGGTGGCATCAGTCCATGCATCCATATCGGGCTCTTCTGCCAGTAGTACAAGCAGCACACCTGAGGTGAAGCCACTCAAATCTCTCTTGGGAGAAGCTGCACCCGCACTGCACTTAAACAAGGGCACACCCAGCCAAGTGAGTAATGACAGCTGAGGAGCACAGAACTGTTCTGCAGTCCTTGGTACCCTTTCAGTGGCACAAAAATTGTTGAAATAACAACTGCTGTGATCTGTAGGAACTAATATGATCACTGTATTTCATCTATTTTCCTGAAATATATACACTTTTGCAGGTCAGGTACTAAATGAAGTTTGTTTCTATTGACCAAATTGATTTTTTAGTGTTATTTTCAGTAAGCAGAGTTTTCCAGTGTGATAGGATTAATTGTCTTTTGCATAAATATCTCTAAAGTTTGGACCTAAAGTGTTACATTTTCATCTTTGTTTTTTCTATTTGGAAACAAGACAATGACTGATGCTGTTAACCATGAGATTAGTAGTAAATATGTGGATGAAAGCATGCCATGTTTATTATTGCTTCCTATGCATTCTGGAACTGTTTTAAGTGGCTTTCAGGGGGCATCTATATGCTGTAATGTAAAGTCGAACAACACTGTGTACTTAGATTTTTGGAGGGAAGACAGTTTTTTTGAACACTACTGTCAGGATACAGGCACCTCTTGAATGGACCTCTTGGAACTCAAACAGCAGAAAGTTGCAACTTCAGGCCTTACTATGAAATTCTTCAATTTTTTTCTCCTTATACTGAATTCTAAAGATTTTTTCAGAATGCAGTGAATAGCTGTTTTCCATCTTGTAAAACTAAGTTTTATTGCTTGTATTTGTACACTATTTGCAGTTTCAAATAGGAAATCTGAAGTTGCTAAAATGTCACTTCTTTGTTCTTCTGGATGCTATTAAACCATGTAAATCTGCTGCAGAGTTCCTTTAAAAGCCAGAGTAGTAGCATAGATAGTCTTCCTCATACTATAGGAGGAGGGTGTGTGCTACATACAGCATCTTAAACTTCAGAATAAATGCCTTGTTAAAGAAATAAGCTTTGTCCAGCCTTCTAATATTTTGTAAATGTCAGTTTGGTAAAATATCAGCTTTTTGTGCTAGCTAATTGAAATGTTGTTTGTAGTCTCCTGTTGTAGTTCGATCTCAAGGACAGCAGCAACAAGAAAAGAAACAATTTGACCTCCTCAGTGACCTTGGCTCAGATATCTTTGCTGCTGCTCCTCCTCAGTCAACTGCTACAGCGAATTTTGCTAATTTTGCACACTTCAACAGTCATACAGGTAGGTATTGGACCAATGTATCCCTTTTAAATGTATAAAACGTAGTTTTAATTTTGAGGACTTTTGACTAAACTTCATGATGTGTATGTAATCCCTGTACCTTAGGAACGTTGTATTGCTTGAGATTTCTTCCAGGTCTTTATAAAGAAAGGTTGAAGACAAAGATTGACAATTCTGCTTTTGGAAGTGGGAGTTGCTATAGCTATTTCCTAGGATATGTATGATTACACTGTTTCTGCCTACTACTAAACTTTAAATTCTTCAGGGGAGAGAGTGAGAGGATGAGTAACAAAATGTCGGAAGAAGCTGATATTAGACCTTCAGTTTCTTTTTGAAAATTATTAGGAAGAGCATTCATGAAAATCAAGGAGATACAGAGACTTTAAAGGAGTTCAAATGCATTGATAGTAACTGCCAGTTTGTCAAAAGAAAAACCAAGGCTTGCCCAGTTTAAAGAGTGCCCTCTTCTTTTGTGTGTGGGTCTATTTGAGAGCTGAGTACTGCCCGTGTAGTATTCTGTAGTTTCAGGAAGAATAAACAAGCATTGAGCATATGTATTGACTGAGGAAGGGAGATAGGCCTTGAATTCTTAGAGGATGACTTCAGTAAAGTATATTGAACCCTTAGGGTTTGGTTTTTTTCCAGCCAAAGACCAAGAGTAATAGAAGTCTGTCTTAAAGAAAAAGTCAATTCTGTGGTTGCTGAAGTTTGTTGTTGCTAACTTGCATTGTAGTTGTGGGAAGGTACCTTTGCCTGCCTGGTCTGAATGGGCTTTTTATCCAGTTGTTCTTAGAGAAACTGTGATGCTGCTGTGCCACCCAGAATAAGAGAGATTTCTTGCAAATCAGTCCTGAAACTGTTAACAACCAAGATAAAGTTTCATGGATGGGATGTCCGGTTCACACCTGAGGAACTGGGCAAAATACCAAGGATTTCTCCAAATTAATGTTGTGAAATAAATGGCTGAATTCAGTAACACTGCAACAGCAATTTTTATTCTGTGTATTCTTTAAAATCCTTAGAATTAGATTTCATGTTAATCATCTTTTTAGAGATGTGTTTAACTGGGAGAACTTGTGCTGACTGTCCAGTGCTGTATTGTGTTACTGAAAAGGCTGCAGATGGTTAATTTTTCTAATAATTTCTCCCAAACGTGTTGCTGAATAACTCTTTATTTATATACACTTTATTATTCCTTGTGCGTTTTAGGGAGATGAAAATTCCATTAAAGCAGTATTTCAATACTATGTTCAAAATCTAGGTAAAATTCCACTGCATCTCTGTTGGGTAATTTTTAAAAGAATAAAAAGCTATTGGAACACTCCAGAATAAATATGATCTGAGGAAGGAGTGTGTTAGTTTCTGGTCACAGACTAACCATTATGGTCATTCCCATGACTTCTTTCCATAAGTTTTGGAGCCCAAAGCAGTTTCAGGGCTAGTAAATCAGTTTCTAAAAGACAAACGTGATTTTGAGTGTGTGATAGCTGAATGTGTATTGCAGGCTTGTTACCTGAGGATGTTTTCTGACTTGCTACAGTAAAATGCTTGTAAGGCTTGTCTTGTGTGCAGTAAATACAAGGTAGTGTTAGCAAAATGAATAACAAAATGTTACAGACTCTCCCTTTGGAACACAAGGAGGGTTGATCAGTCTGCCAGCTTTGGCAAAAATGAGTTTGAAATGCTCATTCAGGAGCTGTATAAACATGTAATTTTTGTTTGCAATTGCACACTGCAGCAGAGGATGGGAGAATTTGCACTTAGTCCAGCGCTACTTTTTCAAAGTTTATGGTCTGGTGTTCTTGTTTTAGGGCTTGGTTTGAGCTGTGTGTATAGGGGATGGACTTTTTCCCCTTCATGTACACAATACAAACTAAAGAAATCACTGAAGAGACCAGCAAACTTAAGATCCTTCAGTATAAGTTACTGAGGGCATCAGCTGATAGGAAAATATTAACAAACTTGTGCTGGAATCTGTGAAGTGCAGGTGTAACACTTGAAAATGATGCAGGAACTGCAATTTGTGATTCGTTTGTGCTTTCCAAGTTCTTCAATGTATTAAGCTGGTTCAGGATATTGTTGCTTATTGAAGGGGAAACATACTGGCCTTATGTTTACTGTCTGTATTGAATTTACAAAGTTCCGTAATTTCTGCAAAATTGAGATTTTGAAGATGGTACATAACTAATTTGTCTAGTTTATAGATTGGTAATAGCAACAAGGATCAAAATTTTTGACACATAGATTTCTTCTAAACTAACAGAATAGAAGACCTGCACAAAATATTTTCAAAAGGTGTAGTGACACAGCACAACTCTTATCACAGATAAAGTGGGAGAAGAGGCTTTATCTAGAAAAAGCAAAATATAGTGTGACAGTTATTTTGAGGAGAGGTTTTTTTGCATTAGGTATATGTGAATTTTATTTTCGTTTTTTCTGTTTTGCAGTGTTTTGTGCTTTTACTGCTCACCAGGTAGTGCAAACCTCACAGAACAAACTGTGCAAAGACTGTAGGGGCAGCTGGCACTGCTGTGACTGGTGTTGATCTCTGGCTTTAGCCCCATCCCTGACACTGCCCCCTTGGTCTGCAGTATCAAGAGCAGCTGTAAATCCATGGCAATCTGCAACCTCTTGCAATCCCTGAGTTTACTAAGGGTTGGTTTTGGGTTTTTGCATGGGGAACTGAATTTTGGAATTGGCAATCTACATGTTGTCCAGGTGCAGCAGAGTACAAATCTTACCTGGTCTTTATCTTTGTGCCACATTTATGAACGTTGAAACTTTACTACATAAAATAAAGCAAGATTAGTATCAGAATACTCTACTGAAGAGTCTTTACAGCAGTACTGTTTGAAATGGGCTCACTTGAAAGTCGTACTGTGTGTCAGCTGATGCAGTAAAATGGAGTGTTTTGTAATGTAATACACTCCAGTTTTTAATTTGGACCCAAGAGATATTACATTTAAAATTCTTGACACAGTTTTCTGTTTGTGTGAATGGTTAAAATGAATAATCTTGCCCTTAATCTAGGAGTGACATTTATGTACTTAATCCTATTTGGTCAACTAGACATCATCTATCCTCTCATCTATCCAATTGATGCATTAGGATGAAAGTATCACTTTCATTTCAAAGTAAATTCTTAATCTCTTCCTATTAAAAAGCTACTGGTTTAAAACCCGAAACAACTCAAGCTTGGGAGTTTGGAATTACAGTCCATAAAATGCTGTTTGAACCAATACAGAGGATATAATAGAAGTAATTTTTTGTCTGTTTGTGCCAACTTTTTCTCTTTGCACACTTCAAAGGTGAAAATAACTTTCCCAAGATCTTACTTTCACTTTGATTTTTTTTTTTTTCTCCTTACTGGTTCTCATTCTGTGGTGGGTTGACCTTGCCTGATTCCAGGTGCCCATGGGGCTGTGTGTTCACTCTATTCAGCAGGGTGGGGGGAGAAGACACAAGAAAGCTGATGAGTCAAGAGAAAGTTTCTATCCAGGGCAAACGAGACTTGACTAAGTTTATTGATACTTAATAATAGAGTAGAATAGTAAAAAAAACCAAACCCACCTTCATCCCTTCTTGTGAGGTGTAAATTCACTCCTGACTATTTTAGCTCCTCCTCATGAGGGGGCTGGGGAATGGGGATTGCAGTTAGCTCACGAGATTTCATCTCTGGCACTGCTTCTTCCTCATGCTGTTCGCCTGCTCCATTGTGGGGTCCCTCCCCTGCAGTGGGATATGATCCTTCTCAAACTTCTTGGGATGTGAGCCCTTTCCATGGCTGTCAGTTCTTTGAGAACCACTCCAGCAGGGTTCCTTTCCATGGGGTGCTGTCCTTCAGGCAGGGTCTCACAGCTCCTGCCAGAAAACTTGCTCCAAAAACTTGCTTCTCTTCATTAACCAGAGCTCCTGCCAGGAACCTGCTCCAGCAGGGCTTTCCATGAGCTCCAGCCTCCTCATGCCCTCCCTACCTGATCTGACGTGGCTCCTCCACAGGCTGCAGTGTGAATGTGTTACACCATGGTCCTTCATGGGCTGCATGGTGCAGCCTTCCTCACCGTGGTCTTCTCCATGGGTCTGGAGCATGTACTTTCCTCCCTCTTAGCTGACCTTGGTGTCTGCAGTGTTTTGTCTTGCATTTTCCTCGCTCCTCCCTCTGCCATAGCTGCTGTACACTGGTTTTTAACCTTTTTTAAACACGGTGCCCCAGGGGTGCCACCAGTGCTGCTGGTGGGCTCAGCTTTGGGCAGTGGCAGGGCAGTCTTGGAGCTGCAGCAGATGTGCAGAACTGGGGGCAGCTTCTGTTCTCTCCTTACAGGATTCTGTTCTCTCCTCACAGGGACCACCCTGGCTGCTCCCTGCTGCCAAAACCATGCCCTGTAAACCTAATGCTCATGCACACAGTTTATTAAATGTGGTATCAGGTCCAGCCAAACTTCACCCTCTCTCCCAGTGTACCCTGGGAAGGAAAATACATGCACTTCCATTTATATTAGCAGCATTGTGGAACACAGTAGTTTGTATTAAAATGTCCTTTTGGATTATAAATATAGTACAGATGCTTTTGAATAGAAATTAAGTGAAATAATACAACTTTCAATTAGCACTATCAGACTATTAAGTTACAGTACTTAAGCAATCAGCATAATTTATTCTCTTTTTATATACTTAATCTGCACAGTATCTCCAGAATAAACAAATTTTAACCTAAAACTGTAATGTATTGCCATCTGTTATTCCAGAAGGTGTTTAGTGAGCTTTCTTTAGATAGTAACTCAAGTTATCTATAAAAAAGGTTTGGTTTGCATTTGATTAAAAACATTTTTTCCTCTATTTCTTATAATGGAGTTTAAGGGCTCCTGTGGAGCTTATCAACTAGGCATGCAATTCTTGTTGAATCTATAGATGCTTGAATATCCAGCTGTTCAAACTTAGATTAGTGTTAACTTTTATTTTCTCCTATAGTATGGCACAAAAGGAAGGTGAAAACTGAAACTCTGTGTGAAATTTCCTTGGATTTTATTTTGTGGATACACTCTGTGAATGCTGTCTTCTTGACATTGGTATTGATTTTCCATACTTCTGTACCCTGATTTAGTTTTTTTAAAGACTGAATTTTCCAGTTAAAGGAATTTATAAACCTAGCCAAAGCTATTCCAATGGTGCCAACCAAAATTCACCTGAGGAAGAAGCACTTTGTGTATGAGGAATTTGAATTGCCAGTGCATTACAAGAATACCTTCTAATTTTTATTCCCAAATAAATGTTTAGTTAGCCCACAAGTTCTAGTTTTGGAAACTCTCTGGTATTCTGTCCTTTATGGCTGTTCTTTCCTTAGCAGCCAGCACTGCAAACACTTAGGGTTAAGCTGAAGTGGACTCCGTCAGGTCATGCAGTTGTGAGGAGCAGCTTGTGTGAGAAGGACAGAAGTAGCATTAACTGGTACAGCTTTGTGAAGGTGGTATGTGAAAGCTTGTTCAAAGACAACTTTCAGTCATAGAATAACATGTAATTTTCTTCATGTAAAAAGAAGCACGTGGTAGGACATAACTCTTGGAGGCTGTCATGACCATGAATTCAGTTAATACATCTGTTTTTGTGTTTATTTCCCATATCCATTAACATGTTTTGTTCCTTTGCGATTTACAGCGCAGAACTCTGCCAATGCAGGTTTTGCAAACTTTGATGCATTTGGACAGTCTAGTGGTTCGAGTAATTTTGGAGGTTTCCCCACAGCAAGTCAGTCTCCTTTTCAGCCCCAAAATACAGGTAGAACTCCTAGCACTTTTGATTAATACTTAATCTAAATAATCCTTACCTTTATGTTGGAAGGTACTGAAGTTGAGTTTTTCTTGCATCTGCGTGCTTTAATGCAATCAAGCCATCTGAAGCTCTGGGGAAACTCAAAATGAATTCCTTGTGTTTGGTGTTGATTTTTTTTTCCCCTAATGCTACTCAGAAGTCTGATTTATGGCACTGTGTTTGTTAGCTCTACACCTGAAATAAATATGAAAAGAATAAACTCTACTGCTTTTAATAAGTATTGAATTGACTCTGTCTTCTAAGAGAAACACTTCAGTAGATCCAAAAGGATGTCACAGTACCAAAAAAGTGTGTCTATGTATATGTATAGCATATGCACACACTTCAGTATGTTTGACTTCATGTGTAGAGCCTATTGCTAAGATTTATTTTGCTTTCCTTTAATTTGATCATGCTTTAGAACTTCTGCTTGAGTTTACACTTGCTGTTTGTCTAGATCTTTGGCTGACTGACTTTCTTTTCCTTTTTTTTTTTTCTTTTGAGTGTGGTGTTGTTTTAAACTTTTTTTTCAAATTTTCTTTCTCCCTTCTTATGTTAACTTTAACCCACACACAATTTCTGGCTGTCCAGCGTTCAGAACGCTTTCATCTAGCTGCAGTTTTGGTGAATTTACTTCAGCTTTTCCTCTCCAGGCTGTACACAGTAAGTTCCACGCAGTGGAAAACTCAGCTTGCTTCATTTTATGCCATTGTAGTATAGCACTTCCATTCCTACTGTCGCATATGTTTCAACTTGTTGATTATGCTTTTATAAAGTCGTGTTTCTGTTTTAGAAAGTACTGTAGTATGAGTGGAATCATCAACCAACTGTTATAAAATGTGATAGGCTTAATGAAGCAACTCATTTAAATTTAAGTATGTGACCTGCCTAGATTAAATTGTCTGGACAATGAAGAGGTGGAAGCTCATGGTATCATGCTAGATCTGAAGTTCTGTTGTGTGGACCCATATCAGATTTCTAAAAATTATTTGTATACCTCTGACATCAGTGGAGACTTGTTATGAAAGAGCTGTGTTGTGTCTTCCCCCTCACCTCTTTCCTGATTGGATGCAATCTAAAACTCTCTCTAAACCTAGGCTTGAAATCATACCACTTTTGAACTTCCAGGCACTGTTTTTTGCTTATTATGATGGCTGACATCTGAAATGACTAAACATTGAACCACTAAGTAGATGCAAATAGTGGCTATTTAATTGCCACATATGGTAGGGAAATGAAGCTTCTGTATTTTGAATATTAAAGATTAAGACAATTCTTTTTCTAGTAAAATTTTATTATTGAAATTACTTTTAGCTGCTAAGAAATAGCATATAGTTTTCAAGATCAAATTGTGACTGTGATTTAAAGTGTTGAAGTTTGGGGTGTTTATCCCTGATATGCAGTCCAAAAAATATATTATGATTTTTTTCTGATGACCCACTGAACTTTGAAGGAAATGGGAGAGTCTTAAATGTGTAGGATGGGGCAGGCAAGCACACTGCCTCACGTAACCACAAAGGGAGGGTTATTGTGCCATCAGTTACAGTTGGAGAGACTTTATAACTTTGGAGCATTGATCATGTTTAACTTAATTTGTTACAGGTGGAAGTGCTGGTTCAGCGAATGCTAATTTTGCCCACTTTGATAACTTCCCCAAATCCTCCAGTGCTGATTTTGGAACCTTCAATGCTTCTCAGAGCAACGCCACAGCAGCTGCAGCCAGTAAAGCTGCAGTGAATAAACTGAATCTTCAGTCAGCTGACAAATATGCAGCTCTTGCTAATTTAGATAATATCTTCAGTGCAGGGCAAGGTATTAAACTTTATTCTTTGCCATGATTATTCCGTATGTGTATAGTTACCAGAAGGATGGCTGTGCTTGTCAAAGTACTGTAACTGTATTTCAAAACTCCCCTTCTCTAAGTGATCAATAGAATTCTGTCAATGTGCCCTTAATGTCCAGCATGTGAGTTTTAAGACGTCATTCCAAAAGGATGTCATTACAAGACTGCTTTTTGGAAACCTAATTCCCATCAAAATGAAGAACTCTGAATTAAGATATCTAAATAATCATTACTGCAATAATGAAAACATATAGAAATACAAATATATATTTTATGTTTGTACTAAAATTTATAGTGGATGCTCTGGAATGGAGAGCTGCAGTTGTTGCAAAGAGCTGCCAGAGCAACTTTCTTACCTCTCTGCCACAAAAAGATTTGGCTTTAATTTTTCATAAAATAGTAGCAGTAGTATTTGGATTTAGTTGATAGTAAATTAAGGAGAAAAAGCTAGTTATTCTATTACTCGAATTAGTTCTTCTCAAATGGTGTGTAAAAACTTATGTTCATTTGTGCTGTAGAGTTTTGTTCTGAAATAGACTGTTTGAGGTTGGGTGTTCTGTTAATTCTCTAGTTGAAGATGAATGGATTATTTTTCTAGGAAAACAAAAGCTCTCTGGGGCTGCAGAGTACCTATAGGAGCAGGATGTTTTGCTGATAACTAATGGCTTGTTAAACACTTTTTCTTCTGTGCCCTAGTCCGTATTTAATTTTTAAGTCTGCAACCATCCGTGAGCTTTGATTTAATTCTCTGTCGGCAGGACAGAAATTGAAACAATCTTCAGTACTTTGAATCTGCATGCTTGCTTTCTTTCTAGGTGGGAGTGAGCAGGGAAGTGGCTTCAGCACAGCAGTGTCATCAGCAGGCCCTGCATTGTCAGCCCCCAATCAGTCAAGTGCATCTTCAGACAAGTACGCGGCTCTGGCGGAGCTGGACAGCGTGTTCAGCTCCACAGCCACCTCCAGTAACGCGTACACTGCCACCAGTAACGTCAGCAGGTATGCTCCTGGGGCTGCACGTCCCACCCTCACTGCAGCAACAGCACTGAAGTAGCTTCAAGTCATTTCTCTAATCTCTTTGTTTCTTAGCTAAGTGAGGAAGCATTGAATGAGTTCAGAGGTACTACTGAAACTACATCTCATGTTTTAAATAATGGCTGTACTGAGGGATAGCATATTCTAGGAATACTGTCAGCAGAATGTTCTCTGCACCTTTCTAGCCATGACTAAACATGTAAGATGGTAGCACTTTGCTATGCAGAGTACTTGCATGCATACTCAAAATCATAGGATCATGCCTGAAAAAAAAATACAGATATTTTTTGTGCAAGTGGTGCCACCCATTTATTTTCTAGATCACTGAAGTAACAAATACCAAATGCCTGTTAGTGGCTTGGTATTGCAAGTGCCCCTAAGGCTTTTGCTTTGTAACCTTTATGCCGTTGGCATTAGCTCAATGTTCCTTCTCCTGCTGTTGGTGGAGATGACTTTTCATTGCTCAGCACTTCTGAGAGTGTCTGATCCTGGCATCAGAGAGGTACATTGCATTCTGCAAACTGCACATAAGTGTTCATCCCCTTTCTTTTACATGCCAGCAGTAACTGTAAATTGTATTTAATTATTAAACAAGCAATTCTGACTTCACTGAATGAATTGTATAAATTCTTTCCAGCAATGCTTTTGGAACAGTACCTGTGGCTGCTACTGCACAGACACAGCCTACATCTTCAAGTGTGCCTGCTCCATTTGGAGGTATGTGAGTGTAACTAACACCCTTTGGGGACTGTAAGGAAACAATCTACTAATTTTTAGTTGATAATGCTGTACTTTGATACCACTAATACTGAAGTTAAGAAAGGTACTATTAACAAAAAAGGACTACTGTCAAAATAATTGTTTTTAATGTATTTTCTTATAAATTCCAGATCTTTCATATAATTTTAGGTATTTATGTATTTTTGTGTAAAAGCTGTATAGACTTCATGTGAGTCAGATGATTGGCTGTTAGAGAAACACTAACTTAATAAAATGTCTTTAATCTTTCAGCAACACCTTCCACAAATCCATTTGTAGCTGCCCCTGTTGCCCCTGTGGCACCTTCAACAAATCCATTCCAGACCAATAGCCGAGGAGCAACAGGTTAGGAAAAAAACCATTGAGTGTTTGAGAACTTTCTTTAAAGAATTGCATTGATTCTTTTTTCCTGTATCTGTATAATTTGTTTCTTAAACATTTTCTGTATTATCTGTCCCTAGTCTATTTGATGTGTTGCGTGTTTGCTCAGAGTTGAGGTGCAATTCTGGGATTTCAAATGGTAGCCATGAACAATGTCGAAATGATCTTTTAGTGCTCTACCTATTTGTAGTCTATGTATCACCAGCTGAATTCCTTCCAAGACTCTAACCTTGGCTTTAGAGGATGCTTTATAGCAGGTCGCCCTGAAATCAGGGATCTTGAAAGCCCTTCTTTTTAATTTCTTTCTTTATTTCAAAGTGCTGAAAGCTCTCAAAACCAAAGAGCTAGAGCCAGAACCAGTAAAGACAAGGCTCTTGGGATGTTTAGCTCCTCGCCAGTCCACTTATTCAATACATTGGTGTCTCTTTTTTAAAGCACATGTTTAGTCTTTGCACTTATTTTTTATATTAATTTTCTGGGGGAGGATTCTGTAGAATCATAGTTCTATGGGCAAAACTTAATCACTTTTAAAAAGTGAACTTGTACTTCTTTAAAACTATGAACTTGGATTTAGATGGCTGCTAGGTTATGCTGATTTTCCTCTCCAGAACTAAATTTTGACACTTCTATCTGTTAGCTAGACTTCAACAGATTAAAATCTGCTAATATGTGCATTTTGACATTGAGTTGTGGTTTGCTCAGTGATTTAGGTAGGCTGAGTTAAAAACTACCTGAATTGATAAATTTGTGTCTTCTGCTGAAATTAATTCTGTTTTCAGTCCCTTTTGAGATACTATGCAGCTAAACTTGTTCAGATATTTAATGCCCAAAATATCTTTTTTTCTTTATTTTAATCTCATTCTTCAGTGGGCTATTTAGGATCATCATTAAGAATTTGTAGCCTCTGTAGATAAATTTCTTTGAATATGGCAGCTCTATCCTTCCACCTTCTATACAGCTGTCCTTGGCTTGCTGAGGTTCCAAGCCTTTGGCAGCCATCCCAATGTTCCATACTAGGTGACAGAGTTAATGTCTATTAGTAAACATAATGTTCAGCCCCTTTCAGTGTAAGGTAGGAACCTATGGCTTGTCCTTTTATGTTTTCCTCCTGCATGAACTTTGCTATTTAGTACATGGGAGATCTGTTTTTATTTTTGATGGTTTTCTTATACTAAGCTATCGCTGGTCATGCTATTGATGAACTGTTTGGTACATACATGTGTATCTATTTCTCTCTCTATATATAACTAAGAAACGACTGTCTAAGAGTGTATAAATGATTTGACATTGTCTGGTCTCTTTGTGGCTTCCATAAGGCCTCTCGGGAGCAATGCACTCTCACATATTTCCTCAGGCTCATTTTGGTAGGTGGCCACATTTGGTATCAAGTTTCTTGTGGCTAATTGTTCTTGCTTGTAAAAGCTTGTTGGCAGCTATCTGGTTCTCTGCACAAAGAATGGTCGAAGACTTGACTTCTTAAAAATGGAGTGGGTGTGGGTATTTGGCAACTGGGCAGAGGGAGAGGAGAACATACATAGACATCCTGTTGAGCAACCAAAACAAAACCATTATTGATATCCTCCATGGTCACCATGTAGTGGGTATGAGTGACTGTTGAAGTTTCTGCCAACGATAGTTTGATGCCTTTTGGGATATCCCAAGTCCCCTGGTGATTTTGTTGTGCTTCTGTTTGCTGTTTTAGCCAAGTTTGCTGTCAAATAGCTTCTCTGCTCACTCTAACCTGAGAACAGTGTTCGTACATTAGTTTTGCGTGCACCTTGTCAACAGTTTGTCTGTATAATGTCTTGCCCTTGAATACTTCTGGGTAAATTTTCAACTGATAATTAAGCTATATGCAATAAATGAATTTTATTGGCTTTTTTAAACCAGTTGAGTTTGCATAAAATGTAGCTTGTAACATTTCAAAAGAGAAGTCTTGTGTAACTAGGATAGAATACCTGGTGTCTGTATTTGTACCAAAAATCCTCCTATACACTTCTCTTTTCAAGAATAACTCCCAAAAGACCGAATAATGGTTTTGTTACTATACTTTTGCACCTAATGTGCTCCTATTTGTTTGCTGAAGGTATGGGGAAATGCTGATGAGCTGTATGCACTTTACTTGAAATGTTCAGCAGAGAATCAGATGAAAAGTTTTGGGCTCTTTTTGTTTTAAGTTCTACCTCAACAGTAAGAGGGTTTGCAACAGGAACTTTGTGTGCAAATAATGTGCATGGTGAGAATTTTCTTAAAGACATTAAAGATGGGATGAAAAAAAAGGGGATGCATGTATCCCTTTGATTTGGGTTTTTTTGTTTGTTTATAACCTCCTGTAGTGCAGCTTGAAATAGGAAAATCCTTTCATGCTTTTCTCCTGAAGCCCCTTTTTCTAATAGGGGCTTAGGCTGCCTGAACCTGCTTGCTTCTTATTTGTACAGACTTCTACCAGAAAAACTGTGGGGAAAATATATGATAACATTGAGAACATAAAATAATTTCCTAAAGAATATCTGAGTGTTCTGGATCTACTAAATTTTAAATAACTCCGTTCATTTTTAAAGTGGAAAAGTAAATTATGTACCCAGCTGGTGGTGATCTGAGTGAACAAATCAGTTCAGTGGCTGTAGAAGTTGAACCAAACTTTGGTCTGGTCACAGAGGGCATTAGAAGACTTTTAACGTGGCCTTATAGTAATTTGTTCCATGGAAAAAGTGATTTCTTACAAATAATTGAATGTTATTTTTTACCTATCAGCAGCAACATTTGGCACTGCATCCATGAGCATGCCGGCAGGATTTGGAACTCCTGCCTCCTACAGTCTTCCTACTAGTTATAGTGGCAACTTCCAGCAACCCACGTTCCCAACCCAGGCAGCTTTCTCTCAACAGACTGCTTTTGCTCAGCAGCCAAATGGTAGGTCTGCATGTTTTAGATTATCTTGTTTAAATGAGAAACATGGAGAAAATTGTCTGTCTATAAGTTGGCAATAATGGGTGGATATTTATTTCTACATGAATTTGTCATTAATGTTGGTGAAGGGTTTCCACACTGTTTTGGCTCTGTATTTGAGCCTTTTGACTTGGCTATGTGCAATTGTGTAATTACAAAACTGAAATTTGACCAAAATTTCATACTAAAATGGTAAATATTCCCAGACTTAAAGGGGTTTTAGGCAAGAAGGGGTGTTTTGGAATGTGTGCAGCGCATTATTGCACTTTCTCAAACTTCATAGAACACAGGGAGGAGAAAATTGGAAAGTATTTTCTCCCTGAATTTATATGATGTTATAACATTGAAAAAAGTGCATATGTAGAAATTAGAGATTGATGAATTATGAACAGCTTAAAACAAACAAAAACTCAACCACAGTGTTTTCCACTTACGTTCTTGGTAATGTTTTAAGTAGGATCAGTCCTGCTGATTCTGCAGTTCAAACTTCCATTTAATTTTGGCTGGGAGCTGCAGCAAAGAACTCTTTGAACATTGTTTACTACTATTAATATTTTTTACTTTTCTTTCCAAGGAGCAGGTTTTGCTGCATTTGGGCAAGCAAAGCCTGTAGTAACTCCTTTTGGACAAGTTGCAGCTGTTGGAGTATCTAGTAACCCTTTTATGGTGAGTTGTTGCATGTCAATGACTTCTGTATGTCCAAAGAAGAATAGTCTGTAACACTGAATTTAGAAATACACAAAGATTTGGGGGCTTGCTTTTAACAAGGGAAGGCAGCATGTAACTCTCCTAACTGCAGCTCGCTATTCTCATGATATACCATTTGTTAGGATGTTCAGATCAAAGCAGAAGTACTTTTATACATGTTCTCACAGTAGTGTAATTCCAGAGAAGCACCAAAAAATAGACTGTAATATAAAACAGAAGTTTTCCCCCAGCAGGTTGTTTTCTTTTTTATATATTCTGCATTTATGATTTACAATATGGGAAAAAAAAATCTTAAAAGCTTGCCTTATTTTTCTTCATTCCTTTTCCCCCAGGCTGGTGCACCAACAGGACAATTTCCAACAGGAAGCTCATCAACCAATCCTTTCTTATAGCCTTATAGACACTTTACCCAAAAGAACTCTTATGTGGTCACATAACATCTCTGCGCCTCTTGCACTGTTGTCTTGTTTCACTGATATTAGCTTTAAACACAAAAGAAATCTTTAAGAAGTAAAAATAAAAGCCTGCATTGTGTACCTTTAAAAAGTTTTAAAAAGAAAAAAAAAACCACCCAACACAAAAAACAAGAAAACCAACCCCCCACCAGGTAATAACGTGCAAAACAGAGGGCTGTGGTAACATCCTTGAACCTGTGAAGTGGCAGGTAAAAAGTAGCGGTATCATGTATATTAAAATTGGCTAATAAGTTATTGCAGATACCACACTCATTATGCTGCAGTACTGTACATATTTTTCTTAGAAAATAGCTATTTGTGCATATCAGTATTTGTAACTTTAACACATTGTTATGTGAAAAATGTTACTGGGGAATAGATCAGCCACTTTAAGGTGCTGTTGTATCTCTTGGAATGAATGAGCTGCATCATTTTAACCATTGGTATTGGAAGTCACAAAGTTAAATTGAAGGTTTGTTCATTTCTCAAAACGTTTTCCTTTCCTAAGAGCTCTTCTATTTATACATGCCTAAATCTCTAATGTTAGAGGGATACCTGTCTGCATAATAAAGCTGATCATGTTTTGCTACAGTTTGCAGGTGAAAAAATAAATATTAGAAAAAACAACTGTGTAGCATTATTTCTGTACAGTAACACTTACTGGATGAAAATGTACACACTAGGTCTTGTAAACAGACGAGGTGTCCAAAGCAATGTGTTTAAAGGTGAGTTAAGCTTAAACTTAAAATTTTCACATGCCTCACTTGCATATGTTTCTTTGTGTCCTTGTGGTGAAGCCTGCTGTTCTAGCTCAAGTGAAGTGACCTGTCACACAGGAGAGTGTTAAGGGAGGATTGGATTATTTGGATAGAGTATCTGTAATGAAGGGCACTGGAAGCACTGTGGAGGGTAGTTATTGGAGAGAAGGTTTTCAGCAAAAGACACCTTATTATGGGTAACTAATGACAGGCTCTGAACAAGCCTTAGTTGTGGTCTGAGCAGAGCAGGCCAAGGTACCTCAGATGTAACAGCACTCCTGTTATTAAAAACTGATACACATCAGTAAGAGCTCCTGTGGAATATTAAATTTGTCTCTTTTTTTTTTTTAATTTACAGAAATATTTCCTAGAGTGAAATTTGTAGAGGGAAAAATGTCTAGCTTGTCTTCTTTGTAACAGTAATAAGGTCCAAGAAAAATATAACTGCATCAAAGTAGTTGGTTATGGTGTTTTAAACAGAGATAATATGGCTAAAGTTCAAGTGTAATACTGGAATAAAGCAAATAACATAAGTATATTGTGAATACATAAACTGCAAGCTTAAAGGTTTCTGACCAGCTGGAGAATAAAATTCTAACAGCTTTCAGGATAACAGGAATAAATAAGGTGAGATTGATTTTATTTTTTTTTTATAAAAGGATGTGCAAATCCATTTGAGATAAACATGAAAATTCTTCAAGGTAAGGCATTTCACTTGTAACTGACTGCCTGAATGTTAGATGTGTTTTTCTAGGGCATCTAAAAGGCTTGACCTCTGCTTGTAAAAACATTTATGCTAATGCTTTTGACTTCTGTTGCCTGCATATGGGACTTGTAACTTCTTTTTATTTGTTTGTTTTTGTTTTTTAAACTTTGGAGATCCCAAGCAGGAGACAGGCAGCTCATAAAACAAGCTGCCTGTAGCAGCTTTCCATACTTAAATGTCTTGTTTTGTCCTGTTGGCATATTTAAAACAGACTTGAAGTCTCTCTTTTGTTTCTGATGAAGACTGCTGGACAGATTCTGGTGTACAGTTTAGTTCCCAGCATTCTCTGGGGAATTCACTGAACAAATCCCCAGCAGCTGGAGGTTTGCAGGGTATCAGTGACACAATTACTCTCACTACTGTACTTCAGCACAGTGTAAATAGTTTTATTCTTCCCTGTTTACCAACCTTGGCCGTTTCAGATAATAACAGGTAAATGCAGTAGAGAGTGGGGAACTGCAAGGGTTCAGCAGGGCTTGTGGAACACTTCAAAATGCTTAGTGCAGAGAACTGGACCGAATCAAAGAGATGTCTTGTCAACGAGAGGAATGGTGTTAAGAGGGCACAGAATTGTTGCTCTTTCCTCACTTACGTTGCTGTAAACTAGGCTTTGGGCAAGGGCTAATGACATCAGCATTTATAGAAATTGTTCTAATCCAAATATTACCACTGAGATACTGAAAGTGATTGAAGTATGCAAGACATGTAGTTTAGAACATGCTGTAGAAGTAGTGGAATACCTTATTTTTCATAACTGAGTTAAGTGCTGATAAAATGCAACTTTTACTGTACACAAGCACACCCCTCTTAGTCTGTGTTCACTAATTTTACATTTGTCTAATTCCAGATAAGTAGCTGAAGAAGATCTTGTATTGTTTTGAGTCTTCTGTGTATTGAGCATAAACTGACACCATAGGTGTTTTGGTGATTAGGTTTTAAAAATAGCTTATTTACAAAATGAATTCTGGACCCCCGATTTTAAATGTTTTTATCTTGGAAATCTCTGCAATTGTTCCCACAATTGTCCATGCAAGTAGCATAGTTGCCTAAAAGCTGTATTTTTACGCTTTAGCATCAAAGCACTTCACTTGATAACTTTAGGCCTCTTATACAGAAATTATTATGGAGACCTCCTAGATAAGACTTTAATCATAAAACGTCCACTGTTAAAAGTGTAAGATGATGCTACACTTGCTGGACTATCCTGAGTTCTCTAAGGCATATGTGATGTCCAGGTACTGCAGTTCAGAATTTAATGGCTGCTAACATACAAGCACTATGTTGAAATGCTGAAGCAAAAAGTAATTTAAAACCCCCAAATTTAGTTGGAATTCCGGAAAGAAAAGTATAAGTACAGTGCAAGTATTCTGCTGTCTTGAAGGGATAACTTACTGGGATATAAAGACAAGCTCAAGTGCTTTTGAAAAAATGTTCTGATAGAATTGATGATTTTACTCACGTTGGCTACAAAGTGAACCTTATTGAACAGCTGGAAGAACATTGCCCAATTAGCTTTAGTCATATTTAAACTTTGAGTTGTGTTATTAAAGACTGCCCTGTGCAGCATTTGAAGTGTCTCCCCATGAAAAAATAAGTTAGTTTAGGAGGTTCTTTGCTTCCCAAGATAAGTGTTTGTGGGTCATGGCAGTTGTCAGACATTATTAATGCATATGCTTATCAAGACAGACACTCAAAGAGAAGGTCAGTGTGTTTTATTCATACATCTTGAACAAACTCATAGAAAAGCTGTCACTGCATCAGTAGCAGTTAATCTGTATGTGATGACAAGTTTTCCTTACAGTAACTTCACATTTCTGAGCAGTGCTTTGTCTCTCTGGAATCCAGATGCCTGCATTTGGCCATTGGTAAATTAAACTGACAGTATTGCTGTACTATATTACATGGTAGTAATCCATCACTGAACATACAGAAATAGCTTATTTTGGAAAAAAAAATGGAGTTTAGATACACTTGTCAGCAAGTTAACAAGTATGTCACAACTTGCAGTTGAAAAAGTGTTAAGTTTTCCAAAGGCCTCTCTGACAAGCTTTCCAACAGGTCATTGTCTGGTACAGCTGCTGCTTTAGATTCCCTGGGCATGCCTGAAGGTCTTACGTCATTGCCTTAAATTGAAATACTCAGTAGAAGGGAAGGTCCCAAGGTTGTTCTGTAAGTTCCTCTGGTATGAAGTTCAGGCATCTGTATGTACTTGTGCTCGCTGAGCATTAATAGAAGTTTGTGAATTAGAAGACTGTTTGAGGAATGCTTGTATTAAACTGCTGAAGAAGGAAATGGACCAAATGCATCATCCCATTGACAGCTTTCTGTGCAGTAGGCTCATAAACAGCCTGCTTCAACCTGGACCCGTTCTGCTTGACTGAATGTTACATTTCTCCTAATTTGTTGTCCAGATGATGGAGCCTTCTGCCCTGCTGCTTGTTACTATTGCTTTTGTCTCTTTTGTTAATGGGCAGTGCCTTCAGCAGCCACACTTGTATTTCTGTATTTGATGGAGATAATGGTGTATGTGCTTCTGATCAGGAAAATTCCAGCTATGACTGTGAAGTAGCTGCCGTAAATAAGGAACTGGGAAATGGAGGTGGGGAAAAAGGAGAAAAGTTGATTATCTAATAGCAAAACCAGTTTTTGACTCCAAGGGGTTGTCCTTACATGTCTTCCCTTTCCCATTATCTGTGCCCAAAATGACCCCATCTTGAAAGGGCTCATAAAATCTGGACTGCATGACTTGACACTCTTGGAATTCTGTGGTTGTAAAAGAATGTTCTGTTACATATTTGCCTTCCCCACCTCAGTAAGGGAGTACAGCTAACCTGCACTTAGTCTCTTCTCTCAAAACATGAAAGCTAAAGACTTAGATTCATTCAGTGTCTAAGTTTAAACTAATTTTAGAAATTTAACTGGGAATTTTGATGAGGTAATTTTCAGAATTACAGTAACTTTAGGGTACATCCACTGGAACTATGTAACTTAGAATTACCCTAGTAATAGACCCATAGATTGCCTTTCAGCTTGCTTCCTGCTTCTGGTTAGGGTATTTTGACTATAAACTTAAGAACAGTAAGCCTTTAATTTAAAGAATATCCAGAGTAATAGGTGGTCACCTTCCCTCTCTGTTCTGTGAACATATTCATAGAGTATTTTCTAGTCATCCCAGTGTTGGGAGTTATAGGGGACAAGCAGATCGTAGTAGTTCATGCCAGTCCACTTTAAATGAACCTTTTTCCAAGTGAGTAACTGTCCTGAGCTTGCACCTGAACTTACACATTACTGAAGGCTAATCTTGAACTAGAACCTGCTTTCAAAGGAGGAGCTAAGCAGTGGGACTCAAGTGGCTTACCTGAGTGCTGATATCCAGTCCCAGACCTCTTGAATCTACTACAACAATAGTTAAAATCGTCTGAATCACCAGTGCAACAAAGTTGTTGAAGCCAAACACCAAGGCATAACGCTCCATGCTGAGGTTGACAGCAATCTGAAACCTGGAAATACACAGGTTCACAAAACTATGGAGAGCAAGGATGGATGGATGCACTGCACTTATGGGAACAGTTGAATGTGCAAAGTGCACTCTTCAAGGGACAAGGTCGCTTCAGTCTTGACTATTAACCTTTAACAACTTCATTTTGGCAGAAATTTCTTGGGTTTTTTCTGGCTTTTTGACTTTTGTGCATACTGTTTACCCTTGACTTGAGTGAGTATTTTTGCTAAATACCTGTGTATATTCACTGGATCACTTAGAGAATACTCATACATGGAACACTGAACAGCCAAGTGCAGAAGCTACCTTGTTCTGACTTGGAGTATACTATGGTAATGGTTAGGTTATATAATTTTAACCAGTTTTATACAGGCTAGAAATAATATATGCTGCTGTCATAACCTATTCAAATTTATACCTAGGGAAATGTCCAGTAAAATTTTGATTAAAAATTTTGATTTAAATCGGTTTAATTAGAACAGTTGCGTGTTGTACTTACGTTGCTATTGTTATAAGGAGCATATAGCAAGCTTTAAATGCAAGGTAACCAGCATAACATGCCCAAATGTTGTCAATGAAGTGCATGAGAAGCAGAGAACCAGCATCCAGTGCAGAGAAAATTCCCAGAGCCAGTTCTCCAGAGAGATCCCAGTTTACTTTGACATATCCAACTGCCAGGGATGTTGCTGAACCTAAAAATTGAAAAGTAGTAATTAAAACTCAGAAACACTATCATTGAGAGCCATTGCATAACTGCCATTGGGTCATGCCAGGAGCTCTTCAGTCTTGGTCACAGTGGGCTTTGGTAATGGTGTGGATTGTATTTCCTGTTAGTGGCATGGAAGTCTTCCATTGATTTGGATGTTTTCCTCCTTGCTTAGACCTTTCACTGGCTGAAGTGCTCTGGGAAAGTGCATCATGCCTAAGGCTGGAGGCCGCAGTGCACAATCTATTGTTGTTGCTCCATTTTTGGACAACTATGAGCAAAGAGAAGAACAATCCCACCAAGCATTTTCTGCTGAAATATGCATTATGAGTTTAGTTACTTCATGTGAAGTTCTTTATGGAATGGAAAATCTGTAGCACCTCATGTTTGGTTTGTTCTTTATGAAAGTGTCTTTTCAGTTTCCAGTGAAAAGCCTTATGAACTGCATTTGTCAATGCCTATCACATGTAGTAAAACTCTTACTCAAGTGTATTGCTGTGTAGCAAACTACATGTTCTCAGGCAGGCTAGCACAAAAACTGGACTTTGTTTGCTGGTTGTATGTTCTCTTCAGAATTCTAGAAGTTGGAGCAAACCAACCCCTTCTGTCCCTCCCTGCTAGGAGCAGTGGTTCCCAGCACTGGGAGTGCCTTCTCTACTCTGAAATTGTGTCAAGTGCCAGAGGGTGTAAATGCAAGACAGCATTCCGGAACCCTACTCAAAGCAGTAGTCAGACATTGTGGAGTAGCTTCAGTAAAATGGAATTGCAGCAGATTGCAGGGAAGAAAAGTAAACTGACAATTCCCTGTAGAAGTGTTGGATACAACCCCTGGAATGAAGGGAGAGACAACCATGTCATTGGGAGCTCAGAAAGGAGTGCTGTATTGTGCTGCACAGCTATGTAAATGAAGTTTCACTTTACCCATATCATTCTCTTCTGTGCCTAAAAAGAAATGGAATTTGGGTGGACCAGATAACAAATGGGAGGCAGAATGGCTGAGCTTGGAAGAGAGATGGAGATCACCTGGCCCTGCAAAAGCTGAGTCAGCTAAAGGAAGCTCCTCAGGATGGGGTCTAGGTTTTGACTCCAGGATAGAGAGTCCATGCATCTGGCCAACTTGTTCGTCTTTCAAATCATGCTTGGTATAAAAATGTTCTTCTATCTTTAAGTGGAACTTTGCTTGATTTTGTGCCCCTTGGCTCTTGTCCTGTTACTAAGTGCCACTGAGAACAGCCTGGTTCCATCCTCTTTGCTCCTCCCCTTCAAATCTCTATGCACATTAATAAGATTCCTTGTTTTTCAAGATTAAACAATTACAGTGCTCTCATCCATGTCATATCACAGAAACAGTTTCACAGAATATTCTGAGTTGGAAGTGACCCACAAGAAATTATCAAGTCAAACTGTCAAGTGAATAGGCCATAAAGGGATTGAACCCACCTTGGTTGTGGCAAACTTGCCAATCAGGATACAGACGTAGTCACAGATTATTTGTTGTGGAGCACTTAGACTGGAATGATTTTTAATCCACTTTCTAAATAGACCATCTTGCAGTATGCTCTGAGTAGTATTTAAAGAAGTCTATCTGCTAATGTGTTCTTTTTAGAACCAGCCAGCTTGAGGTGTGTTTGAGAGAGGAATATGTAAGATGTCATTGCACAGGGTTTTGATGTGCTTGCTTGGGATTAAATTCATGGTCTAAACAGAGCTGTGAACATAAAACTCTTAAAACATTTTGGCAGAATGAGGCTCCTCTAATAAGAAAACTCTTATTTATATATGTTTTTTAAGATTATTTTTGAGGAACCCAGTAAAGTGCTTTGCATACTGTTTGGGTCTATCTCTCACAGTCTGTTTATTTTGGTGGTCATAGGAGATGGAAAGGCAGCAAAGACATTGCTGAAGAATCCCTCAGCACAGGATGGGCTACAAGTACCTGCTAATGATTGCTTACCCAAAAAAGTTGCTATTGCTTCGACAGCTCCATTGTACACTGCAGAGCTGTGGGAGGGAGCTCGGAAGTCCCACAGCACCTGGATGTAATTCACGACCTGGTTAAAGCCAGCTGTGGCCAGAGCCCACCACAGGGACCAGTAGAGGAGTTTTCTGGAGCTGTAGCAATCCCTCAGGTCCTTGCCCAGCTGCAGCAGCACGCTGAGCATGTGGCTCTGGGGCCTGGCATTCCCAGCCTGGGGCTGGGGGCTCGGGCCCCTGGCACCAGGATCGGGGCTCCTTTGCTCTTGGTGGCTCGAGGGCCTGAGGGAGCTGCCTGCAGCCAGCCCTTTATCAACCCCTGGCAGAGGCTCAGAGGCATCTTTCCTGTGGAAGAACATGCTCCTCTGGGGCGTGGGCAGGAAAAAGGAGCACAGGAATGCCAGGGCCACGGAAGCCAAGGTAATGGCGTTGAGGTAGAAGTAGGAGACGTGTGCTAAGGACACCAGCAGCTGTCCCAGCACGGCGGCCACGGTGGCTGCCACCAGAGTGACGCTCCTGCAGTAGCTGGTGACCCTCTGGTAGTGTTGGGTGCTGACCACGCTGTAGATGTAGGCGTAATAGGCCACCTCGGTGGCTGTCACCATGCCGTAGAAGAATTCCACCACCTGCATGGCCAGCACTCCATGTGCAAAGAGCAGCAGGAGCCATGTGACGATGAGGCTGATGCCCTGCAGGAGGAGGACAGGCTTGTAGCGCACATAGTCTGTGAGCAGAAACACTGGGAAGAGGAGAGCAAGGTAGGAATATGTCCAAACTGGGAAAATCTGGTTGGTAACCTAGAACAGAATAAAAGAGGAAATACTGAAAGAAACAAGCAAAACACAACCCCGAACCCCCTCAAACATTTGAAATATGCTTTCTGATGGGTTTTGATGGTCTTATTGCTGAAATGACCTAGTTGTGATGATAGGAAACATTGAATTGTGTGAACAGTGCAGGCTTAACCTGCCTTGAGTTACAAGACTGTGACTTTACTATGTAATGGGCAAAGACAGTGAGTGATGCTATGCTCCACTAAAGAAACAGGTAAGAGTTAAAAATTAGTTCTAGTAAATGCCTATGAAGAAGGCAGGCTTTGATGTGCAGCCGTTTAAAGCAGTTGTAACATTGTGTCAGAGGTAAGTTTGTCTAGGTTCAAATCTTCCCTGCAGTAGCTGAAAATGAAGGTAGGTTTTAACTTTTTATGTGAGTCATTGTATACCTTTGGTCACCTCTTTCCCTTATTTACTAAAGAGAAAAAAGGCATGTGCCTCTTACAATGGGGGAACTGGAACTGCACAGTGTGTAGCTGCTGCTAGGTTACTGCACCTTCTGTGTTTTTTTCCAATTAAAAGTGTGAGAAGTATAGAAGTCTTTCAGTATATTTAAGTTGGATGTCAATATATAGGTGCCCTGTAAAGAATTTGTTTTTCTTTTTTCTAAAACTGTTCTGCATTTGGGTTGGAAGATGCTGTTTATGGTTGCTGCTAAGCTCATTGCTTGCCTGGGCAGTTTGGGCACACCTGGAGCAGGTATTCCCTCTTTTAGATGCACATCACAAAGGGACCTTTTTCTGTGAAAACCACCTTTGTCTAAGTTGCCTGTTTTTAAGAGGTCTTGCCCAGTAATTGTGGGGCCTGCTGGGGTATCTATTCCTGATCTCTTGCTCTCTGCTTAAGCAATTAGACTAGAAAGGAGCTGTATCAAATGCTGGAGGAATGCTTTTTACTTCTGAACAGGTTCTGGAGTGAGTTGCATGGTGAGCAGCAGGTTCACTGTATCTTTCTGTGTGACTGCTTTTGTTTCTCTGAACTTAGAATTACCTCATGGAATTAACTCACTGTAGTTGAATTTGGGTAAAAGAGACAGCATCTGTACTATGCTTGTTTGTGAGTTAAGGGTTCTTGCTGAAATCAGAATTAAGGCATTCTATGATGCTATCTGTATATTTTATATAAAAAATAATGCTCCCCTTTTTGGTTAAAAAAAAAAATAAGGGGGAGAAAAAACCTCCCTGACAACCTAAACCACAAATACCTTTTTTCAGCAGAAACCTTGGGTTCACAGTGTGCTGGTAGATTCTGCCTTAACATTTGCTACTGCACATCAGGAATGACTGTTCTTCATATTAGCTGTATGTGGGTGTAGCAAGCTTGTGTTTTCTAATTTTACCATTAGCTCCATGACTCAGCCACGTGTTAACCATGTCCCCTTTTGTGGGGAGGTGCATTCCTGAAGCAGCCAGCGCAGGAGCAGAGCGAGGAAACTTGCAGTGCATGCTTTTTCAAACAGCCCCAGCTTTTCTGAATGTGAACCTGACCTCTACAGGTTAATGAATGCATAAAATGTAGGAAATAACCTTTACAGCTCATAAGGGGAAGGCTGCTTAGCTTTCTTATGATTTGAAATCAGTGTGTTGCTGTCAGTGTAATCAATTCCATGGTAAGTATAAATAAATGTCAGTGTTGGCCCTCCTCTGGGGTGGAGAGAGGAACTAGCTGACCTGATTTTGCTAAAAATATCAACCACCAAAGGGGTTTCAAAGTCCTAAGAATGTAGGGACTCTAAAGTTCGGACCTCCTGCCGAAGAGGTGACTCCTTACTCTTTTCCAGAAGCATCTAAAATATGAGTAGATAAAATATTCACACTTCATCTTCCCTTCAGTTACTGCTGTAAGGCCTAATGCTTTAATCATTTCAGTTACTGCATAAGAGAATAGTTACATACCTCTTCAATCGTTAGGTTTTTGTCTGGTCCCGTTAGATAGGGGGTGAGAAAAGATTCCGATGGCCTCATTGTGGTGAAAAATCCATTTGCACAGATGATCACTGTGGGATAAATCCAGCTGTGGCTTATGGCTCCCTTCCAGCAATCCATAGTCTACCTAAAAAAAATAAAAAAAGCTGGCAAAGGAATGAATGGATGCTCTTAGTTGGTAAAAAATAATTTTCAGGTTTGCTTTTTAACTAAACCTACATACACCCCCCTTAAGTCATAACCACCAGTGAGGGCTGTGGTGATGGCATCCAGTGTAACTGGACTTTGGGGGACAGGTGGCAGTGTGACAGCCAAGGGCTGCCTGCAGAGGCGACTCAGATGTCTGGTTGATGTGCAGATGTAACCAAACCACTTATTGCAAGCTCTCCTGCACTGAGCTGCACCCCTGGATCTCCTCTTAGGCAGGGACACCTCTCACAGTTACTCCTGAGGCTGAGATTGCTGCAGTGATGCCTTAGGTTTTAGCTTTTATATTTTTCAAATCCTGTACTGCTACTGTAGCTCTGAAGTTTTCTGTAGCTTGTTAAGTGCTGTTCTCTAGGCTAAGATAGACATAACAAACCTCTAACTTGCTCTCCAAGGACACCCAGAACAAGAACTGAAAACCTTCATCTTGGGAAGAGGGGGGCAAGCTTGGGGGAAATCACATCATTGGCTGGGTTCTGGTTAGTGAATTTATGTTGATATAGAAGTGTGAAGAACTCGTGACCAGTTATCCATTTTGGGATCTGCTGAGGCAGGACCCTCTGGAGCCCAAAGTGGGCACCTGAAGGCCTTTGAAATAAAATACCACCTTTTTTCCTTTACTCCTGTCTGGTCTCTGTTTCTAGGTTGCCATTTAAGGCATCAGCAACACATTCTTGGTAAGTGACTAAAAATGTGCTCAGCCTCGAAATCTTGGCTAGATAAATTCTAGAAAGAATTTATTGCACTTATTCCATAATGCTTTAGACAGAAGCAGTTGACTCAATCTGGGACTAGGAGTGGGTCTAAGGTGCACCTAGGCTCCTCTCTGAGAGGAGTTTAGAACCCACTGACTTAGTGGGAGGGTCACTCTCACAGTTTTACCTGATCCTGTCCTCTTTGCACTCTCTGCACACTTTCCTGTCGAGTCTTGTTAAGCCACTGTCACATTTACCACTGAACTTCATTACATCGACAAAGGTCATTGTTGCTTCTGTCTTGTGGGTGAAGTGCGTGCCTTCAGCTGTGCCACGTGCCTAATGTTCCCCTCACTGAACCTGCCTGGGATCACAACTGCAGCTTGTAAATGAGCAACTGGGATCAAGGTGCATCGGCCCTGGTAAACTCTGTATTGTCTGTCAAAGGTTGTTCTCAGTGATGTGCTTAGGGCTGAGTGGCTTTGCTCTAGCAGAAGAATAAAGTTCCATTACATTATTCAGTCTAATTCTTGAATAATGAGTGGGCGAACTGTGAGATTAAAGCTCATTTTATGTGCTCAAGGAGGTTTTTTTCTGTTGATTTGCAGCCTGGGTACTCAGTGACACGATGACAGTGCAAGTGTTCTTGATGGCAATAAAAGGCAGCACAACCAGTTTTGAGCTCAGTTTCTTCAAAATGCTTTAATACTCATTGTGTTTCTCGCACTCCAGTCATTGGAGAGGGTAAAGAAAGATGCAGAAACTATCTGCTCATGATACCTGCTCAGACTTAGAAATACTGACTTCACTTGTGGAAGTGATGACCAAAAGGAAAAGGAGACTTGTATCTTCACTGTAGATGGCAGCAAAAAGAAGTCTAAAGATATTTGGGTTTTTAAGCTGAGTTTTTTACAAGTTTTTTACTTGTTTTGTGTTAAAGTCAATTTCACTGATCCTGAAAACAAGTGAAACTATGTTTTCAAGCAGAATCAAATGAAAGCAAAGCACTAGCTGATGTTTAATCATGCTGCTACAAGCTATTTTAAGTTGTTGAATTCCATTCTATAGCAGGCACTTTTGAAGAAGTACTTCTACTTGTACGGTGAGATTGTATTCATTAAAACTTAGCATAAATTGTATGTTATACAGACAATATTTCTGTGACCTCAGTGGAATGTTTAAAAAAGCAGCCCTAACCTTAAAACTTGATTTTCAAAAATTACCTCTGTCATCTTTCTCTTACAAGTAATTGTAGATAAAATATAGCCTCTAGTATCTTTAACTCAAGACCTGATTTGAAATGTTTTGTTAAAAACAAAAGTTAAACCCTGAGCTGATCAGTAACATCTGCATAAATCTTGCAACCTCCAAATGCACTGAGCAAGTGAGTAGCCAGCACACTCCCAAGTAACTCCAAAGATGATGAATTACCTGTCAAAGCTCTGGCTGTGGTGCATTTCCTGTGGATTCAGGTGCAGTTCTTCCTAGGATGACTTTGTCTTGCAGAGAAGTCAGAAACTACCCTTTAGAGTTGGTGTTAGTCAGAAATTTCTCTAACTTTTTTTCCAAAAAGGTCTTTCTAAACTTGATAAAATGTTACCAGAATTTAAATAATAATAATAACTTATCATAGCTGTTCTTGCTTGCAGAATTTGTCCGTGAAGACTGTAGGGAAAGTGCTCTTTACAGGTTTTGTCAGCAAACTGAATTCTAAAGATAAAACTATAAGACTCACAGTAGCTAATGATTAATCTTGTTGTGACAAGAAAGCGTTCAGTGATTGCATTCTTAATGTTAATAAATACCTTTAAAAGCTCTGGTCTCTGATTCATGGGAAGACAGAGCACCAGTTTTACAGTTTGGGCTAACACAGTCCCTGTCCTGTGCATAGTGCAGAGGCCTCTGAGCTCGTGGGGCCCCTTCTGACAGTCCTGGCTTTGCTGGGGCTTTGGGAGGTAGGACATCAAATGCCTCATACTATTAGCTGGCCAGGAAATACTTCTATATAGGGACAGATCTGTCATTTAAGGACAAATGGACAAGACGATAAGCTGCTAAACCTAGGTTCCAAGCTAAAGAATCAACAGGCTTGCTTCAGAGAAATGCTGCTGCTTTGCTTTCCTTTACCCATTTTATTCTGAGACTGAACTGCCTGCCTGTTCCAAGGTTCCTCAGAGGCTGGAGTTCAGGCTGAAGCCTGTTGGCAGGAGGTGTGTTCACCCTGGGGAGCAGATGCTGAGGCCTGGCAGGAGGGGTGCCTTTGTGAGCTTGACAGAGCCCAGTCTGGTCCTGCAGGTATGGAAGGTTTGCTCCGTGCTCAAGTGTGTGGTGCAACCAGGCAGGGAAGTGCTCAGGGGAGTCAGGCCTGCCTCTGCCCTTCATCCTCTTCCCTGGCCAAGAGCTTCTGAGTCATGGAAAGACCCTTGGGAAGGGAAGGTGCTGCTGGGCAGGGGCTGAAAGGGGCTGCTGGCTTGTGTTTCTCTGGTAGCCCACACAGTGCTTGGGCAATACCTGTATGATTTGAATACAAACACACTATTTGTTCCTTCCTTGTTTGCTGAAACTGGCCTTATCAGCTTGGTGGACTGTATCTTCATGGAAGACTTGTGCCCAAATCCACTAATGTTTCAAAGGTAATTAGTGTTGTATTTAGAGGGGCTTGCAGCTATGGGGAGGAATGTGCCCAGCTCTGGAGTTGATGTTTGCCTGGAAATCTTTAACACACTGGAAGAAAGACAAACAATACTAAAAGCTGCTAGGAGAGATGGGTGTGTCAAGACTTTCCTTTTCCTGCAGAGCTAGACAGCCTGTTATTCCAGCCTTGCTCATAACCTGCCAAGTCTCAACTCTCTCCTCTCCAGAGTGTGTGCATGCAGGTACATGGACACGCAGGTAGATGTGTACATCTTACTCTTTTAGATGAAACCTCTTATTGCTGGGTGAGTTCTGATTTGCAGCTGAAAACCCAGCATAACAAAAGGCCTTGCCTTTCTCTTCCTAACACTCCTAAGAGCCGCCCTCTTCCTCCCCTATTTCTCCCATTATGCTGCCTGTCAGCTTCCAACTTCAAAATCATTATTTTGGAGATTAGAGAGAATAAGAATGGATTTCTTTTTCTTCAAAGTCCTATCTGTTTTCTGAAGATGGTATTCTCTAAAACTGCAAGCCGAATGCATTGTGTCTGCTTGGTTCCTTTGCTCCTCAGTAGCATCCCACAGACACAGAGAGCAGTGAGCTCTAGCCAGAACATAAGAATTTTTATGTTTAGTTGTACCTGGTTTCTTTAGCTCTAGTCCTTTGAGCAAATGACATTATGTTTTTCAACAACAGCAAAAAGTTTCACATATTTTTGATTCCTTTCCATTGGTCAGATATTGCATGGAAATATTTGTTAACTTTCTGTACCAAAGGCAGTTTGACACCAGGGAGCTGAAAATATGAATTTAAATTTTTAATTTAAACACAACCTCTAGTTAACTTCTAGTCCAGGACTGATACCTAGTTCTAAACTGAATGCCTCAACAGAAGATTACTACTCAGAAGGAAAAATAGAAAAAACAGTCCTTGCACTCCTGGATTCTGTCCCTGTTTCTTCAGGCAGGAGCATCGTGCCCTTGGTTCTGCAGTAATAAAAGATACTCACTTCTCAGTGGAGACCAAGTACATTCTCCACTTTTATGACTGCATTGTTAAACTGTTCTACTTAGAGCCACTTTACAACAGAGAGTGTCCCCACAATGCACAATAGTAAACAAAAAGCCTAAAAAAATTAACCATGTTCATTTTGTCAGATCCTACTGATTCTTCTTGTGACTTGAAAGAAATTATTTCTGTCCTACCTGCCCTTGCCTCTGGGCACTTTGTCTAGTTGCAGTATGTGACAGTGGTATGAAAAGCAGGTACATCTGTACAAATGATAGCTTGTGTCTCTACAGGAAAAATATTATTCTGTAAATGCTAAGAGTTTTTTATTAGTTAGATGCAGATATTGGAAGCTAGAAGCAAACAGCAGTACAGAAATAACTTTAGCATATGGATATAGTTCATATTAAATTAGACATTCTCTATACAAACTCATTTCTAGTCTCTTTTTTCTTCTCCTGGACTGTCTTTTGGACTAAATTAGCTGTAGGACTTGAAGCTTCTTGACAAACTCTGAGATACTGATCCTGCCAAATTCTTGGCCAAGATCAGTGGACCTCCCTCACTTGGCACTCAAAAGCACACATGACGCTCGCTGTTTGTTTCAGTTATAAATCTTCTTGGATATTCCTGTTAATCTGGAATTTTCCAGTGTGGAATCAGCTATATTTCTCCACAATGTACTTCTCTGGTTTTAGTCCATGCTACTTAAGCCCCTTGATATTTTTTCTTTTCCTGCTGAAGAGGAAGACAGTCAATCCTGAATTTAAATTTACTGGAAGCACAAGCAAAGGAGTGGTGCCCTTTCATTTTTATTTTGGAGTCTGAAGTTATTCCCTTCTTAGCAGAGGTTGCTGTGAAGCCAGTACAGTGTTTGCAGCTCTCAAATTTGGGCCAAGCAACAACCATGGCGAAGCAGTGTTGCAGTGAAGCTCCCAGGATGGGTTGTGCAAGCCCTGCTTCCTGCAGCCTGGATGAACAGAGATGTGGGATGAGACAGGAGGAGCCTGTCCCCCATCTGCCTGTACTGGATATGAAAGAATATAATCATGCAAACAGATCTTTTCTTCCTTGGTTCAGAAGGAGGACTCTGCAGAGGGGGGTCAGACCTTCAGCCACTGCATCAGCAAATGTGATGGAAGCAGCTTTGCCAGCACCGCATTCAGAGCTGCAGTGAGCAGGGCAGGGTGAGCTCTGCTCTCTGCTGTCGTGCACAGGGGGATGCAAAGGTGGTTGCTCTGATTCTGTGTATAAATTACTGCCCTTAAGCTAATTATAGGCACGTAAATAAGAATCTAAAGGAACTTATCTTTTATTCTTGGCACAGTGCCATTCTGGTGAGCTCTGTGCTGGCATATGTTGTGCTGAAGTGCTGGAATGATTCAGCGTAGCTTTTCAGGGCTGAGTTGAATGTTCTTGCACTGCTGTTCCCTGCATGCTGCTTTTCTTTGCTGAGAGCCCTTCTCCCAGGAGGGCCTGGCCAAGAAGCCTGCCTGCCTGCCTCCTAGAGCCGTGTCATGGAGCTTGTGACAATCTCTTCTCTTGACTCGTGCTCAGCCTGGTTCAGCTGCTCTGTGCAAGATCTCGCTATTTTACTTTGGCATTTGCATGAGACCAGCGCACAAATGCTTCTGATCATGAAAATCCCGTGTATGACTGCGAAGTAGCTGCCATAAATTAAAAACTGGGAGAGGAGGAGAAAAAGGCAGAACAATTAATGAAAAACATGTTAGAGAAATGCTGCTTCTTTGGAGATGACAGTCCCTCTGATTTTCTTTACTTATGTTCTGGCAGTTTGTCTACACTTGAGATTTTGCTTTGTTAAGTAAAATCTCACCTTTTCAAGAAAGCAGCAGATAATGGTGAAATGAAGAACTGGCCCTTTCTTCCATTCCTTATGCCTCTTAATAAATGTCAGACAGGGAGAGGGATAAGAATAGGATTTTTTTTCTATTAGTGCAAAATGTAGAAGTAGCTTCATTACCCACGTGGTCATGAATAATCTATGTGAAGAGTCTGAGTTCATCCTTGTTTTGCTTTTGCACATTTTAGTGCAGTCACCACAACGGCTTCAGTAAATACACTGTGATTTTATATCAGTAATTCCAACAACAGTGGCAAGGCTGTTGATGAAGTCCTACATATTCCTGTCCTCAATTTTAAAGATTTAATGTTTGAGTCAACATTTTTGCCTTCTCTGTGCAGAGTGTGAATAGCTTTAGTCTTCTTCAGATCTGTTAGAGTAGACAGCTGCCCCAGCTGAGAAAATGCAGAAGTCAGTAGGTTTCAGTTGACTTCAACATGAGTGACGTTGGGTTGATTGAAGTAGGGGCATTATTATGGCATAGGGTATCTCATCCCAAATTAAGTGCCCAAGCTATGGGCAGAAGACTCTATTGTACATGTTGAGGTACAGACCAGGTTTGCTCCTGAGCTGGAATTCGAAGGTACTTGAACTGAAATAATTCAAATAATCCAGACTGTGTCTCATAGTCTTGAGACTCCCATTCTGCATCTGACAAAACCAGTCTGAGCTTTTGGGAAGAGAGGATGTTGTTCAGTGTCCTATTAACTACCAAAACTGGTCAGATAGCATGGCCTGGTTAATTACGTTCTGGTGTATTTCCCTTTAAAAAGTCAAAGACCAGCATTTATAATCCTAAATGCATTAGAAGGCAAAAGGGAAGAATGATGACAAATGATGATGAAGAATGACAAGGGAAGAACAAGATGTCTGGATTTCTATAGAAGAAAGAGGAATTAAGTTGTCCTTTGGCATAGGTATTTCTTGGTAAACTTTTGAAGATGACTTGGCTGAGCAGTAAATAGAAAGCAAGGTAACAGCCCTTACCTGAGTCACTATATCCAGCCCCAAACCTCTTGAATCTACAACAACAATCGTGAGAATGGTCTGAATCAGCAGGGCAATTAAGTTGTTGAATCCAAACATCAGGGCATAACGTTCCATGCTCAGATTGACGGCGATCTGGAACCTAATGGGAGACTGGCAGGTCAGTCACTTCCCACTGAGAAAGCTATTGCTGTCTGTCAGTCGATGAAGAGAAAATGATTCATGGAGATGGTGTGTCAAGGACAGAGGAAATGGTGCTTCATTTGGTTGTTTGCTTGCTGGCTTTCTCTAAAAAAAAGTCTGGGGAACCATAGTGTATTTTAATGTTTTTTTGAATTGGCATGGACTGCTTTTCCAACCCATGCTATCAGGTGATCAGGTAGAATGTCAGTTCTCTGTACCCTCCCCTGTTGTTCCTTCTGTGCCTTCACAGACTGTGCCAGACAGGCTGTAAAGTGTCCATGGCTGGAAGCTTTCAGAGGCCTGGCCAGGCAAGGCTGTGACCTGCTCTGGCACTGACAGCAGTTCTGCCCTGGCTGGGAGGTTGGACTCGAACGTCACTGTGGGTATCTTCTAACCAATCTTTCTGTGGTGGGGAGTCACATTTTGCTTTGTGACTTGACAGTGGAGATAACATACTGCTTATTTCTGTCAAGAGCCTGTAGGTTTTACTCGCAATATCTTTTTTGACAATAATCAGAACATCTTTCCTTGCAATATATACCTCCAAAGTTTCTATGCAAACAAAAGGGTGTAATCCTTCAGGACTCACTTTCAATGATTTTAGCTTGGGGTTTTTTTTGCGAGATTTTACTTCATTGGGTGGTTTTTTTTTTTTAGAATATATTGAAATAGTTCAGGTCTAATTCACTATGATGTAGTAACAATTGACCAAAACGAAAATAAAGAGCTCACTTGGCTTCCATCATGAGAGGCATAACTTTGCCATGCATTATAATTTTAGCAGTTTTTTAAAATGGTATCTGATTAATTTTGGGGTTTGACAAAAAATGCATTTCTGTTAATGAAATGGTGTGATATGTCTAAAGACATTCTATGCAATAAAATGACTGGAGCAATAACATTTTATATTTATTACACAGGATAAAATATTTGTTCTTATTATTTATATATTTCTGGTTCTGACAACAGAATAGCTTGGTCTCCTATGAGATCTTGTCTGAGTTTATATGTCTAATGTTCCCTTTTATTCCTTCCTTACATCTTAATATCATTAATGATTATATGTATAAAAGTATGTTGGGGCACACTCTGTGTTGAGTCTTTTCCTGCATTGATGCAGTTCATGGCATGCTGAAAGGTTTAACAGTAGGGGTTGTAGACATATGGTGATCCTATAGGATGGCTGTCAAGGTATGCTTGTCCCTATTGTTCACTTTGCATCTTTCTTGCCAGGCAGGAGGAAAATGGCTTCTACATTTTGCTGTTACCATTGCCTTTAATAATGAAGTTACTTTGTACCTTGTTTAATTTCTGCTTAGGTAAATGTTTGATGTCCTTTTGACCATTTTTCTTTCCTGGTTGTTTGGAAGAATGAAAACAACATAACCTTCTTGTCCTGACCTCAACAATTATGTCTAGCATTAGGTCAGCTACCTCTGAGGAGAAGGATGCCCAAAGCAAACTCAAAGTGAGGTCAGTATTCTGTGCATGATGGCAGCACTGTGATGTTTGTACTTACGTTGCTATTGTCAGGAGGAGCACATAGCATGCCTTGAAAATGAGATAACCAGCATAACATGCCCAGATGTTGGTAGAGAAGTGCATGAGAAACAGACAACCAGCATCTATTGCAGAGAAGATCCCTAAAGCCAGTTCACCAAAATGGTCCCAGTTAATCTTCATATATTGTACTAGGAAAGATGTTACTGAGCCTAGAAAAAGAGAAAAAACATGTGTAAATGTTGTATCTGTTCCACAGCTTGTATGACCAAGTCTTGCCAGTCTCACATGCTGAAAGGCAATACTGAATAATGAAGCAGAGTAGTCTGAAGCTTGAAAGCATTTCTAATGACTTCTGCAGCTGTGCAGATGACTGATCATTTTAAGACAACTGCATAAATCAAGTCTCTGCCCTTCTGTCCTTAGTGTTTTATTCCACTTCACAGGATAAACTGTAATGTAGAAGGATTCATTATTTAGGTGTCTGTACACAGCAAGTATCTCTAGGGAGAGAATTAGGAACATGATTTGGAGATCAAGAAGGAAATTCTTCCAGCTTCTCCTAGCTCACTGCACAGCTAGGCTAGTAAGCCTTCTATTTTAACAGTTTAGCTCTGTGCACCTCATAGAGAGGGTAAACTGTCAAAAAAAGTGGGTTTGAGGCATCAGTGCCTCAAATATCCAAGGAACTGAGAAAGGATAAGTTTGCTTTTGGTGGGCCTCCTAGAAAATACATTTATTGCAAAGTTAAGCCACCTGACTGCCCATCTTAGGGGTCCCAGACAATTAAAAAACTTCTATACTTACACACTGAGAAATAAGCAAGTCCACCAGAGAGAGAAATTCATCAAGTAGTAGATACTACAGGAGAGCTTCTAGTTCATTATTCACTTGGTCTATTTAGTTGCCTGCTGCAAGAGTAGTATCTGTGTCTCATTAACGACTCTAAGAGAAACCTGAATGACCAGGTGTGGTACAGATGTGTTTATTTTTCCTGGTAGAACACACCCCCTTGCACATGTCTTGTGCAAGTTCTTTACAGCAGCACAATGTGAGCCAAGGTAGGGTGGTGTCCTCTGATGTTACCTTCCAATAATGTCACTTTGCTTGTGTGGTGTGAGCATCTGCTCCTGGTGCAAAAGTGGAATGGTTCATATCAGTAGCATAAGGATTCAATAGGATCTTTTTTTCCCCTGAAAATCTTCGTATCTTGCAATGACTAAAATTTTTCCTTTTGCCTGGTTGCACAAGGGTATTTCACTAGAAAAACATCTTAATGAGAGGATTATGTTCTTTCCATGTAAAATTTTTATGCAAAACTTCTCTCATCTGTGTAAGATGATAGCATTGTTATGGGAACAGTGCAATACTTGTTTTGGGGAAAAAACCCCAACCAATAGCCTCATCCAAAGAAACATGTGTGCCTCTGAATGGATTTACCAGCTAGATGCAATGTCGTTGTGACTTGCACACTTTCTGCATACTGGTAAGATACAGTTATTTTTCTGGTCCTAAAAAAAACCCAACATAACTCACATTTGAACTGTTGTACATCAAAGACCTGGGTGGGGAATGCACAGGGTGTGCCCTGGCTCCCTGGAGTGCCTGCAATGGAATGGCACTTTGAAAGTTTACTGAAGTGAAACTTCACAGACTGTCATTGTGATCAATGTTTAAACATTGACTTACTCAGAAACATTGCTATTGCTTCGACAGCTCCGTTGTACACTGCAGAGCTGTGGGAGGGTGCTCGGAAGTCCCACAGCACCTGGATGTAATTCACGACCTGGTTAAAGCCAGCCGTGGCCAGAGCCCACCACAGGGACCAGTAGAGGAGTTTTCTGGAGCTGTAGCAATCCCTCAGGTCCTTGCCCAGCTGCAGCAGCACGCTGAGCATGTGGCTCTGGGGCCTGGCATTCCCAGCCTGGGGCTGGGGGCTCGGGCCCCTGGCACCAGGATCGGGGCTCCTTTGCTCTTGGTGGCTCGAGGGCCTGAGGGAGCTGCCTGCAGCCAGCCCTTTATCAGCCCCTGGCAGAGGCTCAGAGGCATCTTTCCTGTGGAAGAACATGCTCCTCCGGGGTGTGGGCAGGAAGAAGGAGCACAGGAATGCCAGGGCCACGGAAGCCAAGGTAATGGCGTTGAGGTAGAAGTAGGAGACGTGTGCTAAGGACACCAGCAGCTGTCCCAGCACGGCGGCCACGGTGGCTGCCACCAGAGTGACGCTCCTGCAGTAGCTGGTGACCCTCTGGTAGTGTTGGGTGCTGACCACGCTGTAGATGTAGGCGTAATAGGCCACCTCGGTGGCTGTCACCATGCCGTAGAAGAATTCCACCACCTGCATGGCCAGCACTCCATGTGCAAAGAGCAGCAGGAGCCATGTGGCGATGAGGCTGATGCCCTGCAGGAGGAGGACAGGCTTGTAGCGCACATAGTCTGTGAGCAGAAACACTGGGAAGAGGAGAGCAAGGTAGGAATATGTCCAAACTGGGAAAATCTGGTTGGTAACCTAGAACAGAAGAGGAAATGTCAGTGTTTTTATTGTTGAGGAAAGGAAGTTCATGTATTTTAAATGGTGTTTTAGAGGGAAGTTTTTTTTCTGAGGAATTCATAAAATATATAACCACATTGAGTGAGTGTGGAACTGTTGGGCAGGCAAATGGATCTTGGATCCATTAAATGGATATTTTATTTATGCAGTCTGCAAAATTTTAACCCGCCAGAGCTGTTTAAAGTTGTGCTTTTTTTCTCTTTTAATCTTTGTTTAAAAATTTTAAACAATGTTTTCCCTTTCCATTTTTACTACTGGAATTAAAACAAATCGTAGAGTAAAATCGTACCTCATCTGTGGTCAGGTTTTTATCTGGTCCTGTTAGATAGGGTGTTAGGAAAGGTTCTGATGGTTTCATCATGTAGAAGAATCCGTAGAGGCAGAGCATCAGGGTGGGAAAAGTCCAGGTGTTGGTTTTCTCTTGCTTCCAGCAGCTCATGGCCCCTGCAGCAAAGCTGAGGAGAAAGTTTGTTAGAATTCTGATACTGCCCGTGCAAGTGCAAAGAGATCTTGTCATTCATTTTTATTTTGTGGTTTCTAATGTGAAGGAGCACTCTTTAGAAGTTGACAGTTCAAAAACATTTTATTTATAATGTTAAAGTGAACAGCTATTCTTTACATTTGTCTGCTGCTCTCTTTGTAGAAAGTACATAAAAAATGAATTGGAAGATCCTTAACTGGGAGACAAACTACCCTGTCATTCCATCTCACTGACCAATATAAACACAGGAAAAGCCTTTCGAGATAGAATGGCTGAAGACAGCTGAGCACTGAGATTTCCCTCGACACCATGACTGATCACAGCCAAGCACCTTGTTGAATGACAAGGAACTAGTTTGCAATTGCTGTTTTTTTCTCCTTTCCCTCCTAGATGTGCATGGCTTTCCTGTTATGGAGAGTTGGTAGCTCTGGAGCCTAGTAGATGGGAGTTGCTAATAAATACAGGAAGGATGTCAAGCCAGACTCTCATTTGGAATTCTCTGCATCAGAAGTCCATTTTAGATACAGACATTGTATTTTCCATGTATAAAAGTGATCACAGAAGTTTAACAGTCCATGCTAAAATGAAATGAAGCAGATAGTTTTGTTCTTGTCACTAGGTGAGATGATGGAATAAATTAAAATTTGCAACTCTGCTGGACAGAGCCCAAGCAGAAGTCAAAATGGGTGTAATGGGGGTGTGCAAAGTAAAGAGACAGTAAGTTAAAATCCATATTCATGTTAGTATAGGCAATGTAAAGAATCTTAATGTGTGCAGTTTATCTTTTGGAGTCCTTTGGAGTTTGCTTATTAGCAGATGGGATTTCTATCACTCTGCTTTGGACTTTTATCTACTTCCCTCCTGAGAACTCTTTTTTATTTTTTTTCAGGCAAAAAATTGATCTTAAAAAAAATCTTAAAAATGAAGTAGTGTTTCTTCACAAACTTTTTTGTAAAAGCTGAAGAAAGGTCTATTCAGCCAAAAGCAGTCATGTCCTGATGAGTACATCACTCCAGGTTGGATGGGCAGAGGATCCTTCTTTATAGGATGTGATACGCATAAGGCAGTAGGCATTATGCATGTCCTTTTCTAACTTCATGCTATGAGAGCACATTTTACTGACAGCCTGACGCACTAAGAAATGTGTGTGGATCAAAGGGAATTTGAATGATTTCCTTTGTTGTGTAGAAAGCACGGACATTACGGGATTCCCAGCAGAAACAAACCCAGCTCTGTGTCAGCTCTGCAGTGTGAACCACTAGATGGCAAGGTGACCCCAGCAAGGCAAAACGAGCTCGGGAGGACTCTGAGACACTGAGTGCTCCAGGAAGGAAGGATTTCTGCCCCTCCTTCCTCCCTGGCTGTTGTAACATCAGTCTGCTGCAAACATGGCTTTGGCAGGACTAGTCTGGGCTCTGCCCAGGATCGTGCTCACTTAGTCACCAAAACATCTCCTGGCTCTCTTCTCACATGGTAGTCATTAAAGCTATACAGCACCCCAGTGCTGTGGGAATGCTGCATGTGATTCTGAGAAAGGCATCGAGAAGAGTGGGGTGGAGAGCATCTCTAGCACTGTGATGAGAAACATCTGTACAAGCCAGCTTTGGGACATAGCCAGGGCATATTTTTCCCTTCCCAGCCTAGATTCTCAGCTCTGGTCTGTTTCAGGTCTTGCCCTGTTTGCTCACCCCCCCAGCAGGCTGTGAATAGAGGGGCAGCAAGTCTCACGTAGCCTGTCAAAATGTCCCACACCTTGGGAGGTGAGTGGGGCAATTTGCTGCCTCTGCAGGGCTCACAGGGTGCTTGTGCTCCCCCTCGGACGCTGCCCATCGGTGGTAGGGCTTTGCCAGCCTGTGCAAGAATTCACGGTTTCAGCGGCACACAGAAGAACTTCAGCTGTGCCCTGGTCACTGCATCCCTACAGTGCCAGCACGTGCACTGTTTAGGGTTTTTGGCTAGACCTGTACCTCTAATCTGCAGTTTTGTTCTTTGAGGTGCCAGTGTTAGGCTGGTAGGTAAGTCAGGTGAGAGGTTTCCCACTTGATTTAAGCAGCTGTGTGGAAAAAAGCCGGTCGCTGGTGCTGAGCTGGGAAGGGCAGTGGGCTGAGGGCTTTCAGGGGCAGCCGGCTCTGCCCTTGGGGAGTGGGAGATGGCATCACCCCACCTGCAGTGGGGTTTGTTTCAGCCTTTGGCCAGCGGTGAGCCCCCCCAGCTCTGCAGCCCCTCCTTTCTGCATTCATAACCGCAAACCTCTGACAACCAGAGCTCTGCCTTGGTGCTTGAGGGGGAAGGATCCAATTTGTTCCCAGTTCAGTCATCCTATGCAGTCAATTTGTCTTTTATAAATCTAGGGTTTTTTTTACTTTTGAAGAGATTTTAGTATGCCTTGGTGTTGTTCTGCAACAAAACAATCCTGCGTTTCTTTTTTCCTTCGGCAATTCTTGGTGCCAGAGCTGTCAGCTCTTCTACACACAGCCGAACACAGCCTCCCAGTTCCCCATCGGATTGCTCTCTTCTTTCCTCCCACTTTCCCTTGTCATTGCAGGATTTCTGATTTCTAAAGTTCAGATATAATCATACCTTCTGTGCTGGAGTTCTTCCTTTCTTACTTCCAAGAGAAAAGCCTCCTTTTAGTATTTCCAGTCTTACTTCTGGTTGTCCTGTGCGTATTGCAGCCACTGGACTCTGTTTGGGTTTTGTGCTTTTCCTGTTCTTCTGGTATTACAGCTTGCTTTGACACTTCCTTTGGAATGGCTTCCAGCTGGCTTACTTTCAGCATCCATGTTCAGCACCCTTAAAAGAACAGCCAGATAATCCTGGCCTGTCTTTGCCCCAAAGCAGCAGTAAATCTAGGCCCAAACTACAGTTTGGTGCCTGACTAGCACAAAATCAATAGAGGTAGTTCTGTTCCCGAAGAATTTTGGATCTATTTGACAGGATATGTGGCTTGACGTATATTAAAGAGGGAGCAGTAGCTGTGCGTGGGTAGTGACAGAGGTGAGGGCAAGCAGATACCACTGCTGTAAGATTGGAATGTATCCACACTACTTACATGAGGTTTCAAACTATTCTGACAAGTGTAAAAAGTAAAATGCCCTGCTCTGCTTCCTCTTGACTTATTTGCTGGCAAATTTGTTAGATCTTTTGCTTAGGCAGGTTCTCACGATGCTGCTGAAGATGGGGATAGCTGCCCTACAGTCAGCTTCAGAAGATTCTGTGGGACTCATGACAGCAGAGTATATTCTGTGAAATGTACAGATTTTCACCAAAAAGAATGTACACAAATCTAGATCCACTCCCACCTTGGTCCCACAACATGTAGGTCTGGAATGAGGGATGTAATAATTATTTAGGAATATGACCAATACAGTAGGAAAATTTGTAAATATTTGTAAATAACAGTGAATTATCAAATCAGAGGAAAGCGGCATCTTGGTTCACACACAGTAAAAGGGAACAGTAACTTTATGGACATGTACATGAATATGAAAAAGGTATGACATTCCTTGCTGGGTCAGATGAGTGTCCCAGCTCATCCAGTCTTTTGTCTTCACCCTTGGCCAGATTTTGCATCCTTTTTGCCTGTTACCCCTCAACAGTCAATATTACAGGATTAGTGATCTTAGATTTGCCATCCCTGCCTCTTGCCTTTATAATTTGTTGGCCTGTGTCCATGAAACCATCTCCTCCTGCTGGGACAGTGCTGTGCACTTACAGAGTCATGGCTGGGAGGGAGCCATAAGGATCGTCACATCCTGCTCCTCCCAAGACTATCTCAAACTGAGCCTTGTGACTCAGTGCGTCATCCAGACACTCCTTGAATGCTGGCAGCTTCTCTAATATGTGTGAAACTGATGCATGGAAGGAATGTAATTGCTTTGGGCACTTTCCCAGCCATCAGTCTCTGTCTGACACTGATCCCAGAGCTATCTTCATTCTATTGTCCCTGCAGCTGTGGGAGGTGACAGCCTCTCTGACAGAACACTGTGTATACCTGCATTTGGTTTTATTCTCACAAACTCTTGCTAAAATGCAGAGAACCCTTGAGGGGAACAGTGTCACTTGGGGTTTGCGTTGACTTACTGAGGCAAGAATCCAACTCAAATATCTTGACATTGAGAAAAACTGCAAATTTCTGCTTTTCCTGTAATGCAATAATGAGGAAGAATGATTTAAGTAACTTCCAGGCACTGATATTTGGGTTCTCTTCTTTCAGATCCTCTTTTATCCTTTATTATCTGTTCTTTCTATAGTCTTCAGTCCACCTTGTTTGTAATTAAAATTTCATGTTTTTTCACTGATTCATATATGAATGCCAAATGGAAGACTGTAAAACTGCGATGACCTTATGCAAGTTTTTGGTCAACTTGAGCCCTATGCCATAAGCTGCCTGCAGCAGAGCTTGGCTGCTGGGTTTGAAGTGAACTATGCTCTTTTCATGAAGTGTAGTCAGAAGCAGAAGTGTTGTTCTGCTTGGAGGGTGGGCTGGGGAATCTATTTCTAGTTGACATCCCAATTCTATTCAGCTGGGAAAGGGAAGATTCTGTAAGAGTGGAGGAAAGGTGAGTTTTATGGTAGTAGTGTATCCTAAAGGGTTAATCTAATATGTCTTTAATGAATCAAGGACATAGGACAATTCTGAGAGGGGAAGGAAAAGCAGTAAAGGAACAAGACTGCAAACCTCTCTCATCTTGATACTTTCTCCTGCCTCTGCTGCCCCTTTGACTCAATCCTGATGTTATCTGGTGCTTCACAGGATGGTACCAAGGCTGAGAGACTCACATTGGCAGTGTGAAATGTCTCTCTTTCTGTCTGGTTGGGCACTGACTTTCAGCTCACATCTGTTTCTTGACACCTGCCCAACTCAGAGAGAGACTTCTTCTTCAAATCGAAATGAAGGCTTATTCTTTTTGAAGAATGTGTACTATGCTCTCTAAAGCAAGCAATAGCAAAGAAATTTTTCTGTGGCTAATACTGAAGATTTTCTCCCTTCATGGCCAAATACAGCCTAGGCACAGACAGGTTCCAGTGGCAGTTATAAAGATTAAAGTGTATTTTTGTCAGATTTCTCAGGAGTATTCACAGGACAAATTCACTTTGACTTATGGATAAGCTAACCTTTTTCTTTTCTCATGTACTCCATGCTCACTTTGGGAATGAGCTGCTCTTTGCAGTCTGGCCCTGAATCCCACGGCAAGTGGGTGAGGGTTTCCATAACTGTTTCTCAGCTGAATCTTGCCCCAGGTTCCTAAGGTGGCAAGACATTCACATATTGGGGTCAGGTGCTTTTCATCTGAGAAACAAAAATGAATACGGAAATTTCAGTTTGGGCTGTTTAGCTAGAAGGTACTAAGAGCATTACTCCAAGGGGTAGGTTAAGAAATACGTTTAACCAAACTAATGTTTCACGTACTTGGCTTAAATGTAGACTTACAGCTGCTTCCTTATTAAAAAGTAATGATGTTGGATTATTTTTCACTATGCTGTACCTTAGATAAGGATAGTGCCCTTTCTTTTTATCCAGTCACTCTTCTTGTCACTGGAGTGCCCATTGCCACTTGCACTGTGCAGGCTACTGCTAGCAGTGCAGAATCTGGAACAAACAGCTGTGCCATTAATCAGCACCCTGGGACATTTGGGGCAAGGGAGTGAGTGTTAATTCTTTTTCCTTGCAGGCAGCATTTTTGTGTTGGTACATTTGGGCACAAACAAGGCCTGGAGCTCTTGTTATAATGTGCTACCAACACGGTATGGAGCACATAGAAGTCCTGTGCTGAATTTATGAAGACTGGTTGAACCTCCTTGGGCCTGCAGAGCTGTGCTTTAAGCCCCTTTTGTTCACAGTGAAGTCTGGGCCAGTGCTGGCTTTAAAGGAGTGATTTACCCTCTTAATCTCCTGTTATTGGCCAGGGGAAGCCAAGTTGCATTAGCTTTCTGCAATATAAGTCACTGGCTGGTTTGTCTCTTCTTTTGGCTAGTTTCATTGCTGATTTCACTGTAGGTGAAAGGTCACTGATGTAGTTGTGAGAGGCTGGGGAAGGAGCACCCAAGTACAGAGGGGGGCCCCTTGGAAGCATTGCCAAGACTTTACAGGCATCCTTATTTGCATGGCAGTGACAGGAATTGCAGCTCTCTGATTTGCTCTGTGTCTCTTGCAAAAGCCTGTCAGAGACCTTGAGAGGTTTCCAAATAAAGGTGCTTCCCATTGTCTGAGGACCGGATTTGTTGGTTGAGCAACCTTTCACTTTCTCACTCTCGCTGGCACATAGCACACTCTGCTCTCCCAGCTGAGGGGTGCAAAGCAGTGAGGTCCAGAGAAGCTGAGCCAAAAAACAGTCCAGCATGTGGAGGTACCTGCTCATCTGCTGCAAAATTCATTGTTCAAAATGAAGCTGCGAGCTTTGTGATATCTTCCTCTTTTCTTTATAGGTCGGAGAATGCCGGACAATTCAATTTCATCTCTTCTTTTTGTTTGGGTGGGGAGTTTTTGTTTCTTTCTTTCTTTGTTTGTTTTTTTAATGTTTCAAAAGTGCTATTGAACAGCAACAACAAAATTGAGCAAGCGAGTTGAATAGATGGTAAAATTTCCAGGATTGAGCAGACAGATGATAGCTCATGTATGGTCTCTCTCCTGGCATCGGGGTGTATTTTGGCCCTAACTGCCAAAGTTACTTCTGTTGTGATTGTATCAATAGCAAATTACTGTCTTGAGACTTCTAAAATGGAGAACTGAAATTCCAAAAAGAGCGTGATCCAAAGTTTGCTGGAAGGTGGAGAAAATATTTCTGTTGCATTCAATGAGCACTACAGCAGGACAGAAAGGCTTATAGAAGAACAGGTTATACCTTAAGTAGGTTCTTTGGTTTTCCTTATCTTTTTCTTCTGGATCATCAGTGGAGGACAGGAAGTAATTCTTTGTCAGTGGAATTCACTGAGGATTTTCCTTTCTAATAAAATATTACGAGGACACTGCTGTAGGTTTGCAGCTGACTTTCGTGCAAGTGCTGACTGTGGCTGGGAGCACTGAGCTCTGCTGTCCCTCTGTCCCCTACCCTGTCTGTCAGCTTTTCTAATGACATAGAAGCCATCAGTGTTTAAAGCAAGAACAGCAGTTTTTTCTTTCTCAGTGAAGTGGGGAAAGATGATTCTGGTGAAAAAAAGTGGCTGGATTTTGCTATGGCTGCAAAGTAATCTTACACTACCACTTTGATGTCAAGATTGCCTGTGTGCTTCACAAGATGGTTTTGAGCTCCTTAATTCTGCAAACTGTGATTGAGGGAAACACAACTATTGACTGTAGCTAATAAGAACATCTTGCTTAATACTTTCTTGATATGGCCTACATGTTTCATGTAAGAATGAGACAATTGCTTTCATAAAATATTAAATGCTGTGAAATTTGAGGCCTGTTTTCTCATCAGTGCCAACTACAGGCCACCCCAATGATGAGTTACCCATGAGGAATGAGCCAGCCAAGGTCCATGAATCTATTCTTCTAGATTTTTTTTTTAAATTATGGTTTTTTTGGTTTTGGGTTTTTTGTTGTTGTTTGTTGGCTTGAGGGATTTTTTTAGAGAAATTAGAAAAAAATCGTCTTTTTTACTCAGTGCAGTCATTGTTTCATTGTTCCACATGGTAACATGTGGAAGCAAAAAAGCATTGCTTTTAGGAGATGAGGAAGAACATAAAAGACTCTACAAAACTTCACCTTTAGCATTTCCAAATACAGTTAGAAATAGATGTATGTAGGAGGCTTATCCCAGCACCAAAAAAAACCTCCTCTATCTCCAAGTTTGCTACTTGATGATTTGGCCTGGTGACTTTAACATCTTATTTGTAGTTTTCATAACAATGCCATACAATCCTATTCAATGCACATTCTTTGCCTGTGGTTTAGTCTTTCTTGCATTGCATGCTTTTAAAATCTCCAGTTAATTAACAAAACGAAAGTGATATATAGGTCAATGAAATCTCACCTGAATTGCTTAATACTTGTAGTGACTATTGCTCACTTACTGAGGATTGCCAAAGAGAAATGAGAGGAAAAATCTGAAGGGACTACCAAGGAACTTTCCATGTTGAAAGATCACTTTCCGGGGCGTGATCCCCTGCAGACTTATTCCAAAAACCTCCCACTAGTGGCAAATATCTTCCTGTCGTCACGGACGGATGTCTCGTTTCAGAGACGAAGATTTACATTTGCACAATCTGTGTGTGTAGGAAGTTTCAGCCCAGCACCTCCTCTCTACCTTTTTTTTTACCCTCAAGGTGCATCTCATTACAGACACCATGAGAGACTTGGAATCATTGCAACAGCCCAAGTAGTGTAAAGTCCTGCTGGAAGAGCATTTGTCACATTTTGACAAGTGCTCATAAAAAGCAGGCTGCTTCATGTAATGGTAAACCCCTAATGACACCTGGAACAGACTTATTTTAAGTCTGCTATGCTGCTAGTGTTTGCTTAAAAGTAAGAATTCTTGCACTTAAAATGTCCTGAGTTCTTCTAACACCTTGATTTCTTGCCAGCTCAGAAGAGTTTTGATCAGAGTCAACAAAGTCCTTACGGTTTTTTTTTCGTTTGGTTGGTTGTTTTTTTCATCAACAGTGTGTTAGGTTTCATCCCTTTCATGAAGAATAATTTTTTTTTTATGTGGTCCAAGTTTTTCTCGATGTGCCTTCACCTTCCTGTGAGTTCTTGCAAGGGCAGAGCAGTTACAGTGTATGTGTTGTACCCTGGAACTCTGGCCCTGGTTCCCATGACCCTTGATGTCATAGGCTGGGTACAAACACGAGTAGAAGGAGGATCAGCCTTTGATCAGAGGAAGGCTGAGCCTACTTTCTTGAGGAGCTGTTCTTGTAAAACACAGGTCACTTTGGAATAGCAGATTTCTGTCAAGCTCAGATTGCTTGACTTAGAACATCTTTTCTGGCTTAAAACAGTTTTTCTGTCTCTGGTTCTTGTCTTGTTTACGAGAGTCCCTGATGGTTGTGAGCAGGCTTGAGTGGTTGGAAACAGCACCCTCCTCAAAGCCCCAGCCAAGGGCCCAACCAACAGGGCACTTTTGGGGCTGGCTTGGGTTGTCTGGGCTAGCAATAAGTAATAAAGACTTTGAAAATGGGGACAAGTAAGAAGCAGCCAAGGGAACCCTGAAGAAAGAGAGGAAAAATTACCCTGGCAGATGTTTTCTTAACAGGAGCTAGGACAAGGCTACCCTTTTTAGGTCCTTGAAATGCCTCTCGTAGAAATCAAGCGGTGAGGACAAAAGTTCAGAAAAGGGGTGTAGGAGGGTAAGAAAGCCAATGATCTCAGTTGTGTTAGGTAAAAGAACCTGTAAGGGTCAGGATGGTGGTGTGGTTTTCTTGGGAAAAGAGCAGGCCTCTAGGAAAGAGGGAAGTCCAAGCCAGCTGGTTTGGGCAACTGTGGTTTTAAAGCTCCTCTCAGGAAAGTCCCTGTAACGTAACTGTGGAGTGCTGAAAAGCTGCAGTGATTGCAGCACTTGCCTTGAGAGGGCCTGTGTCCACAGCTGCTCTGCCAGGCTTTATGACACAGCCACTCCACAGTCCTAGCTAACAGCTATTTAAAATTATCTTGATTGGTTTTTGTTTGGCAATCCAAAATAAGCAGGTATTACTGGGTATTTTTACGCTGGTCTTCCAGTAACACATGACAAAATACTGGCTGTGTAAATAATGTACTAAGTGGTACAAGTAATCACATGTTCTATATGTCAAGTGTGACTTAACAAAACCTTCCTGAGTTCTCTTGGTCAACTTAAAACTTTACCACTTCATCTTATTTGGTTCTTCTTTTTTCTCTTTTCTTTATAAGGTTTGTTTTAGGTCTTTCTGAGGAAGCAAAGAGAACACAAAAAAGTGGCTTCACTTTTTAAAAATTATTCTCTTCTAATTCTATACAAAACCATATTTCAATTGAATTAATGAATAATTTTGGCCCACCTAAAACTGCATTTTAATGAAAAATTTGAGTCCCAGATTCCCTCCCCCTCTATTCTTGTCTATTACTTTTCAAGGCTCAGAAATTGTCAGATATATCTTTCATAATTTCCAAGGCATAGTATCTTTTTCTTCTCTTTCTGAATCAAATATTTTCAAAGTGCAAGCCCTCGTTTTTCAGTATTGGAAGGCATTTTCATGTTCAGGCTGTGGGTTTTGGCTCCAACAATTTTCCTTTTCCAAATCTTCTTTGGGACCTATGCATCTCGGGAAAATCTCAGCCAAACCAAAAGAGGGGAGAAGCACCTACTTGTGTAGAAGTGATGAGGGTCAGGCTCAGTTTTAGTGTGGCTATATGATCACTCTAGATAAAACTTGCTGATAGCTTTTCTTGGTGAAGATTTTGGGATGCTAAACACATCTGTGCCTAACATGTGTTTTAACATCCTTGCATTGCATTCATTAATCACATTAATTACCTAATTAATCACGTTGTTACTTTTTGCAATCAGGTTTCTTTTTGTCTGTAAATGACGCTTGGTGTAAATGATGCGAGGTCTCAGTCCCTTGCAGGAGATAACATTATCTTCTCAAGTGATTCCTTACTTTCCTCTCTTCCTCACCTTTGTAAGTTATTCAGAAAATCTGCCCTTCTGGACTACTTTAAGGATCAGAAATGTATTAGTCAAAATGTTTCTGCTGTTGTGTTTACTGGGCCTAAAGGCAAATACAAATTTAAGGTGGAAGAGAAATAGGGCTGTAACAAAGCAAATATAATGTAACTTAGAGCCCAGCTTGGCAGGCAGCTTTTAACTGTTTCCTCTTTTGACTCTGTGGTATCTTGGCTCTGGCTGGATGCCAGGTGCCACCAAAGCTGCTCTATCACTCCACTCCTCAGCTGGGCAGAGGTAAATAAGGAAAGGCTCCAAGATCAAAATAAGGGCATGGAGAGATTATTCAGCCCTTGCCAATACAGGCAAAATAGATTCAACTTGAGGAAATGAATTTAATTTGTTAGCAATCAAATCAGGGTAGGACAATGACAGGTAAGATCAAACCTTCACACATCTTCCCCCAACAACTCCCTTCTTCCTGGGCTTAACTTTACTCCTTATTTTCTCTACTCTTTCCCCCAGCAGTTCAGGGGTCTGAAAATGGGTGTTTTGGTCTGTTCATCACGTTACCTCTGCTGCTTCTTCCTCCTACGGGGGAGGACTCCTCACACTATCTCCCTGCTCCAGCATGGGCTTCTCTCTCCATGGGGCCACAGGTCCTGCCAGGATCCTGCTGCAGGGCTTCCCAAGAGATCACAGCCTCCCTTGGGCATCCACCTGCTCTGGTGTGGGGTCCTCCAAGGCTGCAGGTGGATCTCTGCTCCCCCATGGGCTGCAGGGGCACAGCTGTTTCACCAGGGGCTGCAGAGGAACCTCTGCTCTGGCACCTGGAGCAGCTCCTGCCCCTCCTTCTGCAGTAGCCTTGGGGTCAGCAGAGTGGTTCCATAAATCCATCCTCCAAATATTCACTCTTCTCTCTGGCTGCCATTGCACAGGATATTTTTCCCCCTTCATAAATACATTATCCCTATTCATAAATTCATTAATTCATCCTAATTCATAAATACATTCTAGAGATGCTACCATTGTTGGTGATGGGCTCAGCCTTTTCCACCAAGCCCTTCCTTGGAGCCAGCTGGCATTGGCTCTGCCAGACAAGGGAAAAGATCCCAGCTGTGGATCCACCCCTGGTGCCTACCCACTACCAAAACCCTGCCACACAAATCCAATGAAGACTATTTTTTCATCCTTCTTTCCAATTACAAGCTTTGCTATCACCTTTGAGAGGTCCATTTTTGTGAAAAGGTGTTTGGCTACCCCAAGGGACTGTAGATATAGAAAAGTTAACTTTGCAGAGAGAAATCTGATCTCCAAACACTGGATATTTAGCTTCTATATGTAGGTAGAACCAAACAATAAGCAATGCCAGGATGGCTGCCAGGATTTTCATGGCAGGTGCACCAGGTCTCATCATAACCTGCACTTTCCATAGAAGGGAAATTAATTTCTCCCAGCACGCACACGTCTTGTCCATAATTGCAGCAAAGCACTGTCATTCAATGCTATTTCCTCATCTGCAACTTATGAAGTGTCACCTATAATTAGTGAAAATTACCTTCTTCCTCAGATAATGATTTTTGTCAGTCATGGAAGCACTGAATTGCATGAAATCACTGGATTACATCATAGCCTCTAAAGCTCCAGTGATATTGAGCAAGTTACCTCTGGAACTTTTGTGCTTGGGATTTATTATGCATTTACTCATCCGAGATTATGCAATGATTAAATCCACAGTATTTGGCCATGTTCCTTTCAGCTACCGCCTTCTCGTGCCCTTTGCTTTCTCAAAGGAGTCCTAAAGCACTGGAAATTACAGAAGGGAATTTTCCATTTGGTTCTGTGTTTCCTGGTTGATCAGCTATATTGCTGTAAGGCTTGATTTTCATCAGTTCAGAAAAGGTACTAATATGCAATAAAACAATATCTGTTTGTGAGGAGGAAAACCATGGAAACTATCATTAACTGCCAGCTGATTAATAACTGTCATTATGTTTCTCATCTTATTGTAGGCCACAGGTGAAGATGTTGACAGTGTCTGACATTCAGGCTCATAAGAGATGGTTTGGGCTTTTTATTTTAATCTTCCACATTTAATATTAGACCTAAACCCAAAAAGTGACAATAATCAAAGGGTTAAGGATTATAAAATCTCTCCTCTTCTAAAGTCCATGAAGTGTTTTAACTGTTGCATGGAAACCAGGTGGACCGCTCCTGTGCTTCTCTGTGATGGGTAGAGTGATGTGGTAAGCTCATCCACCCCAAAGAATGCCTTTTTTTCCCCCTGTATGGGAGTGTTTATCAAGGTTGAACTATTAAGTCCTCTTGAGCTCTTCAGACTTCCAGCAGGTATTTCTGTGTATCCCAAAAGTTCTTTGGGGATATAAGAGAGGAAGCATATTATCAGGATGCAGCAGCTTGGTAACAGGCAAAGTTGCCTCTGGCTGTAGCTTTGCAGAGGGTGTCTCAGAGCAGTTTGACTCCCCAGCTCTCCAAACGGCTCAGAACTGTCAGTTTCCCAGTATTACTTGGGAAAAGGCTCGGTTTTCCCAGATGCATTTCCTCTCCTTCCACAGGTCTGACTGGATGGCTCTGCAGCAGTGGCACCTAGGCTGTCTTTGCTTCATCCTTTGGTACACACACAGGAGGGGTTTGAGCCTCTTTTCTCTGGCCCTGGAACAATGGGAGAGGAAGCTTAGGAGAGGATGAACACTTTGTCAGTCTGTGTTTTGCTGCTCTGCCTTACTGTGATTGGAGTTGTGAGGGATTTTGAGAAGGGCCAACAGGAGGAAGGGAAGCTGAGAAGCTTACAGCAAAGTCAAGTCAGGAAGAAAAATAAGTTAGGAAACTAAAATAAGAAACAAACAGTTAAATGGGAAAAACTCAGAAAAAATAATGTGGGCTTGATTGTGGCTTGGAAAGGAACCCAAGTTTAAGACCATGCTCAGGGAAAGGCCACGTCCAGCTTCAGTATTTGCAAGGGTATTCAAACTAGTCTTTCACATCCTGTCCTGGGCAACCTGTCCCAGTGCCTAGCCCCCTTGCTGGGAAACCCCATGGTTTCCCCATGTCGATGGGAATTTTCCCTTTCACAGTTTGGGGCTGATACCTCTCATGCTTTGGCTGTGCCCTCTGAGGACACTCTGGGCACAGCCTTCCTGCAGAGGCCCCAGGGCAGGGAAATGGCAGCCTCCCTTGTCCTGGCAGCCCCCTCCACATGCAGCCTTTGAACTGCAACTGTGTTAAGACACTAAACACATTTATATGGCACCTGCAACTGACCCAGTAAAAGGCTCAGAGATGCCACTGGCCACCCTGGGGCCTTGCAGCCCCATCTCTTGCCTGTGGGGCAGTCCCTGGCCAGTCCATGTGCCTCCACTTGGTCACACAGGTGCCAAAGGAAACCAAGTTAATAGTTTGGTTGAGTCAGGGTGGACAACAGTCCCCTCATTCCCAGAGAATTATGAATAACACTTCCCTGGAACACATAAGCATCTCCCTGTTTTTATATATTTTTTGCTTTCTGTTTGCATTATGGGTGAAGATAAAGACTGATAAGATACAGTTATGTGTCATATCAGAACCAGCAGAGCTTTCTTCAGCTGCTTGCATTAAGCCTTTCTGGATTGTTTTAACTCCTTTGTGCAAATAAACTGAAGGTACTTTGTACCACTAAGTACAAACAAAATGACAGTGCTTCTGAAGACTGAGCCCTCCTTGTGGCTGTTGTTCCAAATCTAAATCTTAACCTAATTTCCTAAACCAAACAAAACATGAGACAAAAGGACCACCATGACCATGAGTCCAGCTGTGAGGAGGAACATCGCCAGCCATGGTCAGTTGTGGGAAGCACTGGTGTGATGAAAACTGAGAGAAGGAGTACGGGGTGAGCACTGCCTGAGTAGTGTCATCACTCATATCCTAACTGCTGGTGCTTAGGAAGAAGTGGCAAAGCCCAGATGAGAAAATTCTGTCCAAGAAGCACTGAATGGAGAAGAAATAGAGGCGTAGAGTTACAAGGAAGACTTGAGGAGCAAGGCTACCTCCATCTGGATAACAGCATGGACTAGGAAATGGCATAAAAAATGCCAAAATTGGGTATTTGTGTAATAGCTTTAGGACCCATGAAATCTGTACATTAAGGAAAAATCTACCATTCTAGTCAGCTAGTTTGAGGCATTGCCTAATGCTGACAGATAGTCTTTAAAGCAGTGCAGAGACAGCATACTGAGAGCATTGATCTCTTTGTATTTTTGTGGCATTTCGCTATGATCCATAAAGCAGTTACAAAAAGCCACATTCATCAGGGTATGGATTCTTTGTTGCCTCTTCCCCATCCTTTGGCCACTTGCAGTGACTCTGCAGAGAAGCATGTCCAGTATATGTGATGCCAGGCACACTGCAAGGTTGCTCATGTATACCTCAGCCATATGACATTTCCTAAATTCTCACTATTACATAGAGAAATTAATTTCTCGGAATAACAATCTGTTCTAGAGTTCGAGCTGTTTACATTTGTACAAAGAAATAATAAGAACTTGCCCTTTGAGAGAGGCACTGGAACTCTGTGAAGGATAGAAGGCATGTAATTATGAACTGACTACAACTGTCCATGAGCTCTACCTTAAAAGAAGCCAATTAAAGTTCAGGTTACTCTATAAGCACCTGGAGCTGGCAGCAGCTCCTGTGTACATTGGTGGCCAGTACATGGCCTACAGCCAGAGCAGTAGTTTCACACAGATCCCTAAACAGCAGGGGAAAGTACCATCCTTCAGCAGCAGCTCAATGTTCTTGGAGTGGTGACAGAGCCTCTCCCTGGTGGGTTCTCTAGAGCTGTGCAAGGCAATTTTAAGATTGTGTGTATTTCTGTTGAATGTTCAGGAGTCACAATACTCTAGTACAGTTTTGGAAAGCAACAAACTATAGCTGTTGTTTATGAAGCAGCATTAATGCATTCTAGACAGCACAGATTTGGAGGACAATATAGGCCCCATTTCAAGTTTTTTTTAAGGTCACTCTGTTTCAGATTAAATAGTTCAGATGCATAACAAACTGGCAGGAAGTCATGGCAGGGAATGGTTAAGGAAATGGTTAAATAAACCCAATTCCATGAATTCTCAATCTTGCTCATGAGTCCTTGCCAATACTACAGTCTAGAGCTCAGAAAGCAGTAATCTGGAAAGCCTGATGTTACTGTGCTGGCCAACCAGTAAATATTAACGTAGTACTTTGGTGTCACTGCAGCTTGTGACTTGGCTCCTGTGAGCTTGCCATACTGAAATCAATCTGGCTGGCTCAGCCCACCTGCCTCTGCCCCCAGGTTGGGTTTATGAAACAAGAACACAGCATACGCAGTTTCTGTAGGTAACATTTAAAGTTACCTACATTTGACTTTCCTCATTTCACAACCCACAACCTAAAACTACATGCTTCACCCACAGAACATTACCTCACAGCCTTTTATTTCCTTTTCTTTTAGACTAAATCTTTTAAGCTACTTAGAAAAAGAAATATTCCCCAGCACTCTTATCTCTGGTAGTAGTACACGGAAGGAGTGCAGGGGCCAAACCGGGGGCGATGGAATTTGCTGTGGGGAAAGCTGCTGATGACAATGGAACACACCCAAGTGAATTCCCGTGGCTCCTGCCACCCCTTTATAAGCAGGTGGAGGTGCGGCAGGGCTGGCAAGATAAGCAGGCAGCAGCCAGGCACTCAGTGGAGCACAGCTCGGTGTGTGGAGAGGGAATGACTGACTGCAGCAGCAAGAGCATGGTCCTGGTTTCCCTGCTGGGGCTCCTGGTGCTGCTCCTGTGCGGCAGCTCCGAAGGTGAGTGACCTCGGGCGTTCTCCCCGGGAAGGGCTCCGGGTGCTGCTCATGCTGGCAGCACCACGAGGCTGAGCTGGAAGGGAACGGTTTCAGCAAAGTGTGCTGCCTCATCCTCCTCTTCTGTCACGAGGGAGCTGGATGGCTGGGGCTGGACAGTGAGTGCCCTAGACAGCTGGGCAGCGTGGGCCCAATGGGCTCTATTGACTTTGTTGTTTCCTTTCGCTCCAGCACAAAGCAATCAGGATTGCTGCCTGTCTTACACCAAAGTGCGTCTGCCTCCGCGGGTCCTGAAGGGTTACACTGAACAGCTCTCCAGTGAGGTCTGCGACATCCCTGCCATCATGTAAGTTACTTTCTGAATTTCCTCTGTTTTTTCCGACATATACTAATCTTAGGATCTCTGTTCGGGCTAAAATAATGATTTGAATGTTACAAGCATGACTTTTCCTGCCTTTTCAAAAAGTTAAATTAAGTAAATAAATTGTATATCACACCTGTAATCAAAACACAACCTCTAGTTGATAGGGACTACTAACTCATTGAATGGTCAAACAACATAAATAATAAAGCTGACTCTCTAGGAATCAGCTGTGCAAACAAACACATGTTTTTTCTCCACAAAGGGCCAACATAGAGTGCTCCCTTGCTGAAACCTGTGAACCAACACTTCTAATTCACAGGGATCAGATTTTTTTTTTTACAAGGCTTTGGGCTAGGCATTGATCTGTCACCTTAGCTTGATCGCAGTTATTCTCCTTAATCTTATAAATTGCTTCTGGCATCAGCTAAGGTCTTTGCCTCAATAGATCAAATAAATTGATTTTATGGTGCAAAAAATGATCCCTGAGACTGAAGTAGCTATTACATTTGAATGTCTTTTTGTTCATATCATATTTGTTGGAGTCAGGAAAAGCTTGGGAACTTTTCCTGCTCCTCTGAGTGTTTGTTTTACCCTCAGAGCTCCATAAAAAAGACTTGGCCTGCGAACCAAGCTCGTGGGAGCATTTGCCCCCACTTCTGGATGAGCTGAGAACAGCAAAGAAATGAGGAGATGGTTGTTTAGTGTGCCACAGAACGTGTAGTTGTAGTTTTTAGGTTTTGCTATATATGTGCATGGAGATTCTAGGGTGTTGGCTTCTTCTTCTTCATTTTCTTCTCTCTTCTCCTTCTCTTCCTTTTTCTCTCTGACATGAGTTCCTGTGACTTGTTAAGTAGATAGAATTTAGTGTAGAGGAGACATATCAATAAGGTTGATATTCACTGGTTTTGGGAACAAAACAAGATACGTAAAGTTTTCTAGCTGGTTGATAATAGATATAAAAGCTGCCTGCTTTGGGTAGCCATGGCCATTCTGTCCTCGTGTTTCTGGAGGTCACAGCACAGTCTGTGCCTCTGAAACTTTGCTAAGAACAAAAAATAAACAAGCTTTGAAACAGCAGAAAGAAGCCTCATCTCATCCTTTCGGGACATGGGACACTGAAACAAGGAACACAGCCGGGCCAGGAGTCAGGGTCCAAAAAAGAACACCTCCCCCCTGACAATATTGAGGAGTTTGGAGCATCCCATGTCTAACTGGTGTTTACAAAAGCAGTTGCTATTGATCATTATATAGAGTAACTGTACTCTACACAGAAATTACTGGCAAGGATTTCTAATGATTTACTGATTTCTTTATCATTATTTCTTTTCCAGTTTCCACACCTTCAGTGGGCTGAAAGCCTGTGTAAATCCTAAGGAAGGCTGGGTGAAGAAACATCTTCTTTTCCTGAGGTAGGAGTCAAAACTTCTAAATAACACCAGGCTGATGAAAACAGGGCACGTATGAAACCCTGTCTCTTGTGTCTCCTGAATGCCACTTTTGACAGCACTGGTGAAAATATTTGTCTTTCCATCTTCTGTCAGATTTAGCTACTCCTTTCTAAAGTCTTCTCAGGGACAGTCATGTCACATGTCCCTTTTTCCATCTGACCTATTCTCTCAGGAAAGAAAACTATAACTGACCTGTGGCTGAGGTCATTATTTATGTGTGTCCTCTCTTCATTTTAACAGCCACAAGCTCAGGAAGATGTCACGGTTTCCAGCAAGGAGCTAAACACAGACATGGCTGAAGAACCACTGGGTTCAGGCTCTCGGCTGAGACGATTTGTACACTGTTGTGTGCTCACCCACCTCCAACTCCAGCTTCCTTGGAACTGTTGACCTTCTCAAGTTGATTCATATGGCATCGCTGTTTTGCTTGAGTTAAGCTTTTTGTTAAAGTTTTTATATTTGCCAATATGTGTATGTTACTGATATGACATGAGTACTATTTAGTAAGGACTACCTTAAGCTGTTGTACAAAGTGTGAATTTTATTAAGTTTATTGCATATTACTTTTATTTTCTTCATCATGTGTAAAGCAGGTTATTTATTCTGTTTATTTTGTTATTGTCTTGTGCCAAAATATTTACTTTAAGCTGTAATTAGCATTATAATACCTTTTGAACTATTGTTAAACAAAGTCTGTTTGTAGAACAAAAATGGAAATTGGAATTTAAAATAATAAATGTTAAAATCAGCACTCTCTCTGATATGTTTATTTGTTTTTAACTGAAAATGTGACTTGCCCTTGAAATTAATTTCTTTGTTAAGAGCTTCCAGCTGAAACAATTAAACAGGTGTGTCAAGACCTGTTGAAGCCACTTTCCACCTTGCTCACTTTGCTTGCCCTTGGGGTAGCTATGACCTCCATAGGATATAATTCCTTCCTCACCCCCGGACAGTTGTCATATATCAGGTTTTTATTTAGCATGAAGACTTAGCTTCATCTTAATCAGACTTGAGAGAACTCCTTCTGCCTGCTTATTTATCCAGGAGGAACCTTACACGTTGTTACTGGGCAAGCTTCTAGCTTATCCACTGAGGAGGATTCATTATGGTAACACGATCTGCTCTCAACTTAAACGGCTTTCTCTAGAGGAGAAACTTGCAGTGCTTTCCTCCCCTTCTTGTGTTTGCCTATGGTACTGCATGGCTTCCAGCAAAACGATGTTTTCCTGATGCAGGAGCTCCTGATGGAGGTCAGTGATGTCTGATAAAAATAATGAGACTTCATGGGAGAGACAGGGGCAGGTGGACTGGGGAAGACTGCTCAGCTTCTTGTGTGCTGTTACACAGCCCACATGGACTTCAGAAATGTCACCATGTAGGGTGTACAGGTGTAGTCCTCTCACTGTCAGCACCAGAGTCTTATGGATAAATTTACACCTTGCCTTTTAGTACCTTTTAGTCATAGAAATACAAGCATTAATTTTAATCTAATTTAAACTTAAATGCAAAGTATTTTTGGTGCCCCTGAGAGAGGAGCTGAGAGGTATTGCGTTTTTTAAATGGTGTTTGAGTGTAAGGCTGTTATTTTCTGGTTTCAAAACCTGCTAGAACTTAAAACAATCTGCTTGTGGCTCTACAAATCTGGCAATTTTCAGTTCCCTGCGAGTGAAGCTCTGAAGGAGCAAGGTATCTAAAGGAGCAAAATTAATTAGCTTTAATTTCCTTAAGGTGGATTCCTGGTATTAGAACATAATGGACTCTCCAGGGAGAAGTAATTACCCAGATTGTTCCCTGGACATTCCCCTAACTTCTGGGCAGAACTGCAGAGCTCTGTCTCATATCTGCTAGCACTGGTGCAGGCTGTTTGGGCTCAAAGAGTCCATAGGTAAATCAGGTACCAGCAAAATGGTACAGACATGATGAATGGGTGTTGCAGGGGGTGAGGGTGATATAAACCACTGCCTGCTGGAAGTGGCTCCGCAGGGAAGTGCTCTGCAGTGCCAGCACACACCCACACTGGATAGCTCCAAATTAGGTCAATGGTAAAGAGCCAGGAACGGCCTTGGTATGGTGTTCCAGGGAGAGGTCTATGGCAGCCACACATTCAAACAGGTCCAGAAACTAAGAACCCAGAGCAATGGAGGGACCAGGTTTAAGTATGGGGAGCAGTGGGGGCAGAGAAAGCACCAGGGCCCAATGGTCTCAGGGTACAGGGGTGGTACACAGGCAGGGCCGGGGTATGGCAGCCAGTGGGGAAACACAGAGGGAATGGCTGAGGAACAAGGACCAGTGGGGAAGCAGGGAAGGGAGAACATTCTAGGGCAGGACATATATGGCAAAAAGGGGCAGGGAGGCCAATGGGCCAACCGGGGAAGCAGAACTGGGGTACATAAGGTGCCTGGGAGAAGCCTCTTTCTGTCACCCTAACTTAGGGAGTGCCTCTTAAAATTTTTCCTCCATAGGAGCCTCATGGTCCCTGGCCACCACTAATGGGTTTGTGTTAGAAGTGTTGGAAGGTGAGGTTCCCCAAGCCTACCCTGGGAATTGTTTTTAGGAACCAGAGCTGTAAAGAACTTGGAGAAAAAGAAAGGAAAAGAAAAGCCTGGAGTCCAAGGGTTGAATTCAAGGCAGGGGAGCAAAATAAGGATGTGAAGACTAATGTGTGGAATTCTGTGGGTGCTTTACTCCCAGTTCAGGCCTCTTAAAAGTTGTGTATTTCTTCCGTAACTCACCCTTCTTCTGGTCATCCACAGTTCCATTGCTGCAAAACCCCACATGCTTCATTCACAGTGCTATGACTTTTAGTTCTTCTTATTCTAGTTGAAATTTTTTTATAGACACTGGAAAACAAATGATGAAGAACAAATGATGAAGAATGATCTCAACAGTTTTTCACACCTAAGCTAGTTGCATGATGTTTTGACACCCAAATTATATTTTTGCATAGCAGCTGTAGTAGTGAAATTTATCAGGAGGGTTGTTGCCATGTTTCTTTCAGTGAACACTACTTCCAGTTACCAGAAATGATGATCCTGAGCCCATTTTTCAGTGAAAACAGTGGCTATTCTAGCTGAGGCTGAAGATATGTATGTTCTTTCTATCTGTTTGGTTTATATGGTTTTTCCTCCTTGACATCTCTAATGCTGGAGACGGATGGAATGGCTCAGAGCCATTAGAGATGATTCAGCATGCCCAGGCTAGCACTGGTTGTCTCTGTGTCACAGTGCATGAGAGGACACACGTGGGCAGTTGCAGTAAGATATCAGATATGCTTTCTGTTAGACAACACTTGGTTAAGAGATGTGCTCATGATAAGGAGGGAAAGAGAAACAAACCAGCTTATGGAAACGGGAGCAGGGTGGCCCATCACTTGGTTTTCCTGGTGAGAAAGCCTGAATGACAAGGCTCTACTTAATAGAGAGCTACAAGATAAGACAACTCAGGAAGCATGAAGCATTGAAATAGTGCAATTGGGGATCCATGGTTAGTGTAGGCATGTACCAAAGTGTTTAAAAGAGAGCACAAAATATTTTTAATTTCTTAGTTAAATGTTAGGTACGGTGATTCAAACTGTAACTGTCTTCTCTCCTGGCCACATGCCCACAAGCCAAAGCAAAACATTTATATGTAGGCAGAGATGTTATGTGTAGGATGGTCTAGTACAACAAGTACTTGACTATTCCCATATCTCTTGGATAATAAAATTTAATCAAAACATACATTGTTTTTAAAGGAACATGACTTGCAAGGGGATAAACTCAGTACCAAGAGTTCATTTACACAAATACAGAGGTGCCAGCAGATAGCATCATTAGATGCCAGAGGCAGAGAAACATTACAAATCTGTAAGGAGCTGCAGACCCAGACCGGCAGGGGAGCAGACAGCTATGCACTGACTGACCAAGCCTTTTGATTGGAGTGTGCCAGTAGAGATGGGTTCAAGTAAGTGGTCCAATTTGCGTGAAATTGTAAATTACAGTGTCAAGACTAAACCAGTAGTTTAATATCCTTGCAGCATCATTGGTCAGGCACAAAGCCAGTGATAACTCTATAAACATGCAAAGTAGGCAAATTTGAGGAAAATTGAGAATGATCACTCTACAGCTCTGATTTATCTGCCATATTAAATCTATCAGTGAGTTCAATTGTTCCCTCATGTATAAATTGTATCCCATATATGAATAAGCATTGTTATACTGCTGTATTTAGGGAATGCAAATCAAAATGCTCATCTAAAAGTTTGTCGTGCATATCTGAAAAATACTATTTTAGCTATATGTCCTAGTACATATCTTTTCTTTAGTGATATCTTTTTTTTCAAATGTACATTTAATAGAGCTGGTTCAAAAAGATGATTGTGTGTTCCTGTGAGCATCTGAATGTTTCATATTGTTATGACTAGGAATGAATGGTCAAAGTGTCTTTTAGAGATGATGCAAATCTCAGATACCTGAGATATCTGTAAATCTCAGACTTGCTCACTCTATAGCATTCCCAAATCAGTACAAGAATAGGCAAAAATGTTTAATGAATTTTAAAGTGGGTAATTCTGTATTATTGCTAATTACAATTAATGGTTGATATACATTCACCTTTTTTGCACATCCATATGAAGTACATCAAAATTATGGTAAAGAAACCTAGAAAAGAAGACAATGTAATAGGACTACCACACTTAATAAAGGAATGTTTTGGGTTGGAAGGGTTCATCCAGTTTCAAGCCCTCTGACATGGGCAGGGTCACCTTCCACTATCCCAGCTTGCTCAAAGACCCATCCAATCCCAACCAACCTGGCCTTGAAACAAATATGGAAAAAAGAGCTGCTTAAATGAAATGCTTAATACATTTCTGAATTATAGATATTAAATTTTAAATCACAAACTAGTTATTTTGGCTTTTATTTTTTCGTTAAAAACAATGGTGAGATGAACACACTTCTACTTCAGTGGTTTTCTAAAACAAAGTGGCTTTCATTACTTATATTTTCCAGTTGTATTGTAGACTTACTAGAAATCCTGTTGTTTGTCAGGAGTTTTTGCTGCCTCCTGATTCATGGTTTGACGCAGTTGTGCATTATGTATATGTAGAAGAGCTCCTCTTCTCTCCTCTCAGGGTGCATCTGGAAAACTCGCTGACGCAGAACACTTGCGTTATTACCGGATACCATCAGCTTCACTGTCTCGATGGGATGACACAGAGCTCACCCTAAAGGTCTTCAGCCCCCTACGGTCTGTGCCTTGGAAAGAAAGATTAAAGGCATTTCTGAGTTCTTCTCAGTAAGATATATACATCTCATTGAGGATTTTTTTGTTGTCAGGTCAGCTCACAAACTTGGCAAGGTTAAGAGGAAAGACTCCTAAGAAGTGGACAGCAAGGAAAAATTTGTTTCAGCTAAGTGAAAATTTGACTGAAGCAAGTAAGGATGTAGGGAATTCCCTGACTGCATGGGATATGCAAGCAGCTGGTCAGAGATGGAAAATGGAAGAGAAGAGTAAGGAAGAGAACTACTGTTCCTTTCTGCTACTTGTTATCTCACCGTAGGTGAACAGCAGATGCAACTATTCATGTGAACAGAAATTTGTGGGTGACACGCTTTCTTAGCAAAATCCAACTAGTAACTTTTTTTAATTTTAGATTTTTAAATTAATGAAAACAGCCATGCAAAGAGGAAAAACAGTCTCTGGGAAAGAGAACATTTTGTTCTACAACACACTGTCACTTCTTTCTCCTAGAATAGCTCTTACCTAGCAATGGGCAAACTCCCAGGAGATCATGTCACTTAAAAAAGTAATAGTGCTAACATTTTTCATGGCTGTGGTGTCACAATTAGCATTGGAAATAACAGAGCAGGAGTGAGAAGGAGCTCTAGCAATGCACTGAGAAGTGTATGCATACACTGAGTTTGTTGGGCAAGAGAAAGCAGAATATGCTGGAGTAAAACAACCTTGCAGGAAAAAAATAATGTAAACCCATTTAATTCATCAAGCAGAAACAAGGAACTATCAGAGAACTGTTCTACATTCTACAGACCTGAAAATTATGAGAAAGGACAGCACACAAAAACTCCCCTTAGTTAAAATTCACTGCACCCACTACTGGCATAACAGAAATAGGAAGTGGCTTTCTACATGTTTCCCTCTGCTCATACTGCTCTTGGGCTGGCCTTTCTGATTGACTCCAGCATACCACAGGCTGACCTACTTCAGAAGAAGTGGGTCACGATACAGCTTTGAACCAGGGAGCTTAAACCCCACTCTTATCTGCAAGCATGTTTGAGCCAGAAATGCTTCTTCTTATCCTTAGGATGGCACCTTGGCTCAAGAGTGGATTTTTCAGAACCTGCATTGGCAGAAAGAACCCAAGGTTCTCCAAAGGAAGTTCTTCATTGTAACTGGACTTTGCGTCATTTTGTCTGACTGAGTTCCCTTCAGCACTGTAGATAAGTGTATACTGCAGCCTTTCAAAGCCTCTTGAATATAGATGGATGAGTTTTAGAATATCCTCACTTTCTGCCACTCCTGGAAGCTGCTGACATAAGCAAAAATGCACAGGGAGTAACTGATATAGAAATTATCTTTCCAGGCTGATATCATCAATACTTTTGATCTCTGTACATAAAAGCTGATTATATCATCCTGGATGTCTCAGCATTTAATTTTTCTTTCCAGTGTAGATATTTTTGAACTCCCTACAGTACGCATACTTTGAAGCTGGCCTTTCATGACTCATAGGCTGTGTGCACTCTTAAGACACTAAAAAAATATCAGGGCAACAATTTTACCCAAGCAGTCTGAAAATTTTCCTTCTAAAAGTATACATTAGTTGCTCCTTTTCATTAATTTGAAGAAAAGTTGCATTTCTTCTTAACAGTTAAGGTTTAATGATATGGACAGGAGCTCAGTCTGCTGTATCATCAAAATCCCTCTTAACTAGTCTTCAAGTAGCAATGGAATAACAAGTCCTTCCATTCACTCCCTCACCACAATTTCCCCTTTTCTGCCTAAAGCCTTCTCAGGTAATCCTACCTGTGCTACAGCTGTGGTTCTGTTTCATCAGAAGGACATACTGTTTGTCACTGTGCATGTTTTTTGCAGCCAGGGCTGTCCTGGGTAGCACTGTGGGAAAAGCTTTGTCTCAGCACAGCGATAACTGCTAGTCCCCACTCAGGGTCAGAATTTTTGTCTGTTGACTGTACAGGAGAGGAACAAACAAAGCCATCACACCAGGGCCTCTCCAGGAAGGGATTGATTGATTAGAGGGATTGATTTCTGCCATGACTCCACTGCTCCCCAATCGTATGCTTGCGGGAGCAAGGAGAGAGGTGAGAGCTGAGGCCTATTTAATTTATCATCTTCCACTGCTATTGTTGCATATTAATCCCAGGTAATGACAAACTGTGAGGTGTCCGTGTTCAGATGAAGAATTGGAGCAAGAAAGTGAGGGGAAAATTTGCTGAACAACAGGTACTGACATCATGGAGCTTTGCAGTCTTTCCACTTCCCTCCCCCCTGTTTTGGCTGTTTTGTTTAAATGTGGCTAAAACAGTTAAATGTTGTACTTCCAGTTGGTGTTAAGTAATACTGAAGGTACCAGAAAGGCTGCATAAATCTCTGTTTATGATGAACAAATTAAGCTTTAAGGTAGGAAGCAATGTCTGTGCCTTGGTTGTTTATTCACGTCATTTAAGTTAAAAGAACAGTAACATACTTATATTTTGAATTTATAATCTGGGTGGATACCTATTATGCTAAACAAACACAAAAAGTTGTTAAGAAACTGGAGACCATCAAGATTTGGGGTTGCTCAAAAGGTTATTTTTGAATAGGGGTGGTCCAAGTAAGTCAATTCAGTTCGTATTGTTTTCAATAAAAATATTCCTTATCTATCTCAAGACTTTCCATATACAAACAAGACAAAAAACTTAAACAAATGGGAATGAAAAACTCAGAGACTACTTTGTCCTGAAGCTGTGTCCTCAAGTAAGTCTGGAACTCACCATTGTATTTTATTTCCTGGCTTTCAAAAAAGCAAAGGCCTATCTTCAAAGTGAAGCTGTAGGGAGCCACATGGGTGTTGTTGGAAAAGTCACGTATTGTTAAACACTGAGTGTCTTGTATTGATCCATTGTCAACAATGTGGGATACGGGATCGGCCAAATGAATAAGTGTTTACAGCTTCCCCCTGTTGATGCTCTACAGCCATTTAAGCATAAAGCTTGACTCAAATTTTTAGCGCTGTTAATCCTTTAGCCATCCCATGTTGGTTATCTCTTTTCAATTACATTTTTTTTTCTCTTTTTGATGAAATGCACATCCAAAGAAAGGCAGTGAAACTGGTGCAGGGTGCAGAGCACAAGCCTGTGAGGAGCAGCTGGCGGGGCTGGGGGTGTCCAGTTTGGGGAAAAGGAGCCTGGGGAGACCTTATCACTTCCACAGCTCCCTGAAAGGAGGGTGTTGTGAGGCAGGGTCCATCTCTTCTCCCGGGTAACAAGTGACAGGATGAGAGGAAATGGCCTCAAGTTGTGTTAGAGGAGGTTTAGATTAGATGTTAAGAACTGCTCAGGGAATTGGTGGAATCACCATTCCTGGCATTGTTCTAAAGGCATGTGGGCCTTGGGGACATGGTTTGGTGGTGAACAGGGTGGTGTTGGGTTAATGGTTGGTCTTCAGCTTAGATTCTGTAATTCTAAACCATATTTTCATACATGTTTCCCGAGTATCTCTTTAAAAAAAAAATGAAACTTCTTAAAAAAAAAGAAAACTGATTAGGCTTTTTTTTTTTTTTAATTTAATTAATCTGTGCCCTCTTTCCTTAACTATCCACTTTCCATACAGCTTTCATACATTTGCCATGCTGTTACTCGTGGCCCTTCGGCACTCCGGATTTTATATACTTTTTTAGTCTACTCCTTTCTAGATGCGCTTCTTTTCTCTCTGAAGTCCTCGCAGCTCTGTGGGGATGCATAGGGGCGGTAGGGCTGACCCCGGGCACGGCTCGGCCGCGCAGCTCCCAGCTCCCCGCCCCGGCGGGCCCGGCACCCTCACCGGCCCGGCGCCCTCAGCCCGCGGCCGAGCTGCGCAGGCGCGGCCGGGCCGTTGCCATGGCCGCAGGAGGACGCGCGGGGCCGTGTGGCGGCGATGGGGCTGAGGCGGCTCCTGCTGCGCTACTTCCCGCCGGGTGCGGAGCGGGAGCGGTGAGCGGGAGCGGGGCGGCCGGGGGACTCCCGGCGCTGGCGGCGGCTGTGCCGGGGCTGAGGCCGCGCGCGGGGGGCCTGTGAGTGTGGGGCGTGCGGCGGGGACCCTGCGGGGCGGCGCGGGGGGTGCGAGACCTCCCGTCATGGCGGGGGGGCGCGCGCCGCCCCCGNNNNAGGGTCCATCGCGCACCCGCAGCCGGCTGAGGCGGAAGTGCTGGCGTTCAGCCCCGGTGTTTTGTCCCGGTGCCTGGGTGAGAGGCTGCAGCTGGAAGCAGCTCATCGCCCGTCGCGGCTTTATTCGGGGACTTACTGCGAAGTCAAGGCAGTCTTACGTACATCACAGTAAGGAGTTTAAAAGTCAGCAGTGACTGTAGCTGACACCAAAAAAATGTATCTGTGTTTTTACGTGGCTGTTTAGCAAAAAAAGTTGCCACTCTCTACAGCTACCTGAAAGGAGGTTGGAGCCTCACCTGGAAAGGTGAGGGTCGGTCTCTTTTCCCAGGCATCCAGTGAGAGGATGAGGGGCCATAGTCTTTAACTGTGCCAGGGGAGGTTCACATTGGATATTAGGCAGAAATTCTTCACAGAAAAGGTGATCAGACGTTGGGAAGGGCTGCCCAGGGAGAAGGTGGAGTCACTGTCCCTGGAGGTGTTTAAGAGCGGACTGGACGTGGCACTCAGGGTCTGGTGGATAAGGTGGTGTCGGGGCAGAGCCATGCTTTGAAAAGCAGCGCTGCCAGACTGTCATGGTTTATCCTGTACTCAGGTGGCTCAGTGGAATTTCAGAAGTGAAACAAGCTGGAGATGGCCAGCTCAGGAAGCGTATTGGAAAAACAGATCTTCCTTTCAAATTAAATACTTTTCCTATGAACTTTGTAAAATGCAGTATGACACAGAAGTTCATCTAAAATAGCTTTGCCCACAGAAAATCAAGGAACAGTGCGCTCTTTATCAGTTGTTTCAAAACAGGAAGCCACGTGGTTAAACATTTTAATACTCCAGCTCAGTGGAAGTTCAGAGGTGCCAGAGCAAACCTGGAAATGTAAAGTGCATTAGCATTTTTGATGCATTACTGCACTCAAGCCTTTGGAAACACTATAATAAACATAACAGGTTTTGTAAAACATGTTTTCCAGGCTTATTGGAACACCAAACTACAGCAAGTATTTTCAGGACAGCTTCTTTGAAATTAATAGTTATGAAATGATGCAAAATGTTGTTGGAAAAAAGAGCTTGTTCATTTCCAGAATAGAAAATAGCTCAGAAACAATGTTGTTTAATGTCTTTTTTCATATAGGCACATTAGAGTTGTTTGTCACTGTGCATACTCTCCGTGATAAAAGCCAACCTCCTTCCAGCTCCAAGAACTGGAACTTGGTCTCCTGAAGTCAGTGGAGCTATAAAAGGGGAAGTGTTGCTGTCTACAGTGCATGTTATAAAATTCTAGGGGTCCAATTATGACCTATTTATCACTTGCTTTTAAAGGAATTATTTTGGAGTATGTGGAAGGTGGTGAGTCAAAGACCAGATCAATAGATCTACTTGATCTTAGACCTGAGTAAGTATGGTATTATTTCAGATAGGAGCACTCTCTCCCTTTTTATAGCATGTTCATGTACGACTCTATTCGACTGTTTTAGACATAATTGAGATCAGTTGTTATGTAGAGCCTACATGCTCTACTCAGCCAACTCTGGTAGGAAGAGCTTCAGAAAAATAACAGAGTGCCACCATTAAATAAAGGTGCCCAAATCTGTGGAGTTTATTAGGCAGAAAGTCATGAAGTAATATGATTGTCTTAATACCAGCATCGATATGGAAGAGGCCCTGCATGTAAGCCAAAGTCAGTGGACAATGTAAGCTGCATATGCAGGAAGAAAAATCCCAATTTAAAAAATATTAAGTTTTGTCTACCTGGTGGAACAGTCCAATACAGTGCTGTGGATAAAACCTATTGAGTCTCTTTGTGAAAGAAGTAAGTTGTCTGGTGTTACTGAATAGGAGTACAAACACTGAGAGGATACTAATTTATGGGATATGGTGGCTTCCATTTAGAATACTGACGCAGGAAATTCCCTTTAGACTTGAATAATTCCCATACTGAGAGAAATGCTTGGTTTTCTTGCTAAACTGATTTTAAGAGTGTATTGGTGATTTGACTGCTGGTTATTATCAGCCCTTAGTTTCTCACAGAAGGCCAGAAATCAGTGGTTATCTGATGCCATGGAAAGATGATCCAGTTCCACATGCCAGCTGTGACCCCCTCCCTGCGGGGTCCAGGGACATCAGTAGACTGGACCACATTGTGGTAGTTACTGTCGCAACTAAGAGTGGTAGAAACAGCCATAGATTTCTGAAGCCACAGACAGAGATACATTTAAGACTTTGCATATATAATTTATCTTGTTACTACTTCATGGGCAATTTGTTTGGAATTTATGAAATTCCAGTTTAATTCAGATATTTAAACTGACAGTTTGGGACACGCATCTCCCATGTCTGATCCTCTGTGGAAAGTGGTTGAAAAGATAAATTTCTTGCCAAGCTTCAATTTTTAAAAGTTGAATTTTACTGCACAACTTCAGTAAGAGAGAGAAGGAAGTATAAAAACCAAGAAAGATTTATCCATATTTCTTTAGGCCTTTACAGAATGAGATAAATGCATAACATTTAATTGCTTACTTCAGTTTCTCTGCAAGTAAATAATATTCTTTGGTTTGTATTCATAATTACTGCCAGAGGAATAGAATGTGGTGGGTTTGTGTTTGGGGTATTTTTTGAGTTTGTTTCCATTTCTTTTCTCATCATTAGCACAGATGTCACAGCCTTAGTAGAAGAAATTCAAAAAGGAGAACCTCTCATCACAGCTTCCTGCTTGGAACATGTCGTATATCTAGTACAAAGATTGCAGGACAAGCTAGGGGAAAAACAGAATCACAAATTCTCTCTTTTTAAGGTCAGAGACATCTTTGAAGTAATTTTGGGCATTTTGGGGGTTTTTGTGATACTGTGAGTTCGTTCTTACTGCTGCGTATTGTGCCTGAGGGCAAAATTGGGACTCTATGACTGATTTCTTGGCACTTCTCAATCCTCTCTGCATTTCTAGAGCAACTGAGTCTGACCTGATTGTTTCTGCCTGGAATTCCCCTTAATAGGCTGAGAGGTACAACTGCCTCCAGACATTGTTCACCTGGGCTTATGCACTAGGGTGTGTTTTGGATGGAGAGAAATCAATCTTTATTAGTAAAACAAGAATTTGCGAGCCAGCAACACCCATAGTTACATTTTAACAAGACTTGCTGATAGATCCCAAGAATATTAGCTGTTGGGAAAGGACCAAAATATTTTCATACTGTTGTCTACTTCTTCCTTTTGTGAAGATTATGGGATTTATGCTATTGTTTTATGGGGTTTTATGCTACATGCAGTTGTCATTACTAATCCTGGTTTTCATCACTTTCTGTGGTTACTGTTATCTTTGAATATTGATAAATTGATCTTAAGCTTACAGACAGCACTTGAAGTATTATTTCAAACAAATAGGACTTTTAAGAACAATGCTTAGAGAGAGCTTTCAGAGCTCGAAATCCAGGATTCAGTCTATGCTAAGAGAATAGGTTTAATTGTTAAATGTTGTATCTTTATTGTGTCAGCAGATGGCAACGTGTAGCTGTTAAAGAGTGTTGGTCAGTGCTATGGTGTTTATTTTTACTTTAAATTAAGAGTGAAAAAGAAGTTGGTTTTGGTTGGTTTGTTCAGCTAAAAACTGTAACTGTCTTCTCCTTACATAAGGTTCCTGTACCTAGGAACCTTACATGTTCCTAGGTATAACTTTGGTTCTTTTGACCAACAATGCTCATCTGGGTGAATTCTGCAGAGATATATATGTGTTTAACCTTGAAAACAGAGCTATGTAATAAGGCATCTTAAATTTAAAAAGTTTCTCTTCTGAGTTATGCTCTCAACTGAGATAATGCCTTGCTCTTCAAAAGCTTTTAAAATTGTATGTTCTTCACAGAGACTGACAGATCTTCAAATTCTTGTTCAAACTTGAGTGTAAGTAATGTATTTCTTCATTGTTGGGTGTAGTGCCATGTTTGAGCTTCTGTATTTGGAAGTAATAGAGGCAGGCAAATCCAATCAGTGCTGGCTTATTTCCTTCGCTCGAGAGTGGTTAGAAGTGTGTGAAAAGAACTTGTTTGATGTTTCAGTTTCATTTAAGGCTTCTAAATGAAAAATGAGTACCAGGTCTTTCTGAGATACTGATAAAATGTAAGAGATGGGTTGGAGTGAGATTTCTTTTCTGTCTTTTCCCTCAAAAAAGTGTTCCATGTGTGCATTGTTTGGAAGTGAATGTTCTTTTTCCTGTTGCACTGGAGTATAATCTGAAACAAGTGTATAAACTCTTCTTTTTGTTATTTCCAGTAATTGTGGTGGTGGTGATGTGTTAGGCACCCTGCAGAGAAACAAGCTTTTATAGCAATTTCTCAGGTTTTAATCTATTACATGGCATGGGATGCTCTAGTGATGTGCAGATTTTTATCTTAGGTACAGCTGCAGCAGGTTTTGCGTAACTGAGGTGTATTTTTTCTAATATTGCCTTAGGGTTTAATTATTATATCATTTGCCCAGGCAGTTCTTGGGGGCTCAGAGTTCTGTGGATGAAGCAACTGCAGCACTGAGCTTTGGAAGAACAGAATTAGTCTCATAATCTGAAATGAAACAAAAACCCATCTTGTTTTCCTGCCTTTTTTCATAATTTCAAAATACCTTTGTTGTTCAGAGCTGTCTGCATGTAGTCTTAAAAATGTTGTAATATTTCCATAAATTTCCAAAATTATTCATTCTCATATGCAGATGCATATTCTGTCTCTTTTTAAAAAACACAGTATTTTTGTAATTTCCACATCTTGATTGCTCATTCCTGCTTCTGTAGCTAAAAGTACAACTTGTGTTGCTTTCTCTAGAGAACAGAAATTGCTGTTTCCATAACATAAAATACATTTTCTCTTTCTCTCTCCCTCTCAGTCCTTCACTTGACAATTGTTATTTCCATTTTGATGAGTCCCAACTCTTCTGAGTGGAAGATCTATGAGCCTCTCTCATTTTCTATTTGGAGACAGGCAGCTTGGAAAACTTGAAATAAAAAAAAAGAAGTTGAAGCTCTGGTAATATGTCAGTGATTAAATATCATGTTCATAAATAGTTTCTTCTTCATTCTTGAACTACAGAAAAGACCTAGTGAACCACTTAGGTATTTTTAACATCCCTTTACTTCACTGTCAGCAGTTGCTGTCATTTCCCAGTATGTGATTTTATTATGCTTTAGACTTGAGGAGAGGACAGCTTGTGATAGGTGAAAATTTCTCAAGTGCAAACCATGTTTTACAGCAGCCAGCTTATTAAAACACCTACCAGATTATAGTCTTTTGGTCCTTGTTAAAGTATCATGGCATGGTGACTTCCACTGCAGTATCTGAATCTATTTTCACCTCTGTTTAATAAACCCAAGTATGTATTACTATGGCTATGGCATCATTCACATCCTATATTATGTCTGATTAATGATATTAGAAACAATGTTAGAAAACCATGCTCTCCATAACCTACACAATGTACCCAGATATTAAATTCAAAATTCTGTCTTGGAATTTTGTCATGCTGAGTATCCTTGTTATGGTTTTGCACACCTTGTCATGAGCTTGTAAGACAGAGCTGTGGCTTATATCTCTTCTTCCTGTTTTGTATAACAAAGTCACATGCCAGCTGGAAGCATCCCATACCCTAAAAGGTCAATTTAACTGGATTTCTTGGTTCACTAGATAAGGCTTAATATTAGTTGGGATTTCTTTCATCAGTGATCTCAGCAGGCATGGTCTCCTCATTTGTTTTGCTCATTCAACTCTGATCTGGGGTTACTTTGCTGGTCTCAGAGAAGGTGAAAAAAATGCAAACATGGGGAAAAACCCAGTTCATTCAAGTAAAGTGTAAAGTTGAAATCAGTACTAGATAACATCTTCAGTGATAACCTGATGATTAGTGTGAGATTTCTTCTCCTCTAACAGGAGGGGGAGAAAAAATTAATCTGTTGAATATTTTGAGCAATTTTGTTTCTTTTGTTAGCATCAAATGTTTTTCCTCTCACTGCCCCTGCTGCTTTTTCAGGTGCTCAGAACACACATATTGCCTCTGACTAATGTCGCCTTTAACAAATCTGGTTCTCGGTAAGTTGCTCTCCAAGTCATAGAACATAATCATTAATTGAAGTTTTGTACTTGTAAATTAAATGGTAAGGAAATTTCAATGCTCTTATCTTTACTGTAAAAAGAATTCAGCTCTGCTGCTTCTAAGCAGCTTCAGGCGTAATTGGGGATTATATTTCAGGCCTCTGTGGGAAAACCAATGGGAGATGCAAAAAAGTAGCAGGTGAGATTCAATTTATGTGATTTTTTTCTTCCACAGCCATAGTCTGTTGACAATTACCATATTACAGAAAGAAGCACCTTTATGGCAATAAACTAAATATTTCTAAAATCTAAGAGAGTCTTTGACATAAATTCATTTGGGAGTTTCACTGTAGTGAAAGTGTAGCTTTCATGTTAACTGATTTCACTGTGGCCGTATGTCTTATCATTTTTTCCTTCATGTCTTGAAAGCAGCAGCATGCTTTCTAGTTGAAATACATTAAAGACTAGAAAAAAGGTGTTTTTATGAATAGTATGTTAAAAAGAAAGGAGGAAAAGAACCTCTATGGTCATTAATCTGTATTTTTGAAAGAGGAGATTTAGGGTCTGAGACAATGCTAGCTGAAATCTGTGGAAATAAATAATTTGGCTATGCACTGGGACCAGTAAGATGTTTGCTGTATTCAGAAATTAATTTCTCTTTGCTTTAGCTTTATCACTGGAAGCTATGATAGAACCTGCAAACTATGGGATACAGCATCGGGAGAAGAGCTACGTTCACTGGAAGGACACAGAAACGTTGTCTATGCAATAGCTTTCAATAACCCCTATGGGTAAATAAATTTCCTCTGAGATTCTTCATAATTGCTAATAATGTTATTCTGCAAACACTCTAGCATAGAATAGACTATTTCAAATTGAAAGAGTTCAGCTTCTGAATTTGTAGAGTTCAGCTATAGCTAATCACTGTGGGATGATGCTGTCATTATTTGTACAAGAGATCCATTCAAACATGTTTTCTGCTATCATTTTTTTAAATAAAATTTAGAAATTCTAACCAAAAATTTAATTAGGTATTCAGTCTTGAAAAATATATGAATGTGTCAGTTGAATATATTGAAACACAGTTTATTTCAGTAATACCTATGTGAGCAGATTGTGTTCTGAATGTTAATCATTCCCTCTGCCTCCGTGTAGTTGTATGTGATGTGAGATATGAGTGCTTATGGCAATCTGTGTTGCTTCAGTTAAGGAGAAAGAAGTGGATTTCTCCATTTGCCATTGCACATTCAATATTATTTAGGACATGATTTAGAAATGTCACGGCTTTTGAGTAATTTTTGTAAAATCCACAAGGTGCTGCTGTGTGAACGTCAGATATTAACTGTTGCACCCTTTTTTTCTTCAGTAACTGTTTGCTCTAGGTTGGAATTGCCACTTTTTAGGTGAAGGGAATTACATGTTAGCTACTGAAGTTTCATTTTCATTTGCTTCCTGAGGAAGCTGTCATGTGTGAGAAAACCACTTTGTATTTCTTTAAAGTAAGATAAACTAATTCCTGTTTTTTTATTGAATCACATTACTGTCACATGTCTTCTTAATCAGTTGAACAATACACAACATCAGGAAATAAATGTTAAATGATTTGTTTTTGCACTATTTGAAACTGCATCTCTTTCTTCTATATGAAAAGGAAAACTTAGACCCTGCTATGTCAATGTCTTATATTCTGATATTATTCTTTACTTTAGAAAAGCATTTAATGAAGTTCATTTATATAGCTTGGTGAAACTAATGACAAAAATCTGTGCAAATATCATTAACTAGACTGTAACATAAAAGTGGTGTAGCAACATACAGCAAGACAAAACCTGGTGAGAACCTTGAACTACTTCAACATTAAAAATTTGATAAAAAAAGAACCTTCTTTCTGCTAATCTTTAGGTTTTGCTACAGTGCCCCCTGGTACATTTTCTGGATACTTCACTTTGGTCTTGCTCTAACTGCAGATGGTCACAACATTTCCACTGCCTTCAGTGGGAGTAGAGTTCAACTTTTGAAATTTGGGTGAACTACATTTATAATTGTTGACAAACAGATGTTATCTGATGAATGATAGAAATTCTTAATACATCTGTAAGTGCAGCACAACATCATCCCCAAAGCAGGTCAGTCATCAGTTATGAACACTCCTGTGCTAAACAGATAGGCACAGTAGCTCTCCTAGAAGCTCATTGTGTCTGCTAATTTTTTGCCTTGCTGTAACTTGTGTTTGTGAAATCCTGCTGCAGGATCTCGTGGTGTGGCAGCAAGCAGCAAAGTGCATGCAAGCTTCCAAGGTTGGGTGTTGTTTCTCTGGATTCTGCTGTCTCTGGAGTCAGAGGGTTTTTCTAAATAAAAGTGATAGGGTTTTTTATTTTCTATTTAGTGACAAGATTGCCACTGGATCTTTTGATAAAACCTGCAAACTGTGGAGTACAGAAACAGGAAAATGTTATCATACCTTCAGAGGACATAGTGCAGAAATAGTGAGTAGTGGATGCTTCTTACTCCTTTATGTTTTCCTCACACCATTGTTGATGACTCTGAGTTCCAACTCCCTGTGAGCTCCTACTGTAAAGCACAGCTCTTGTGGTACATCTACTCATACACCCAGATCTTGTTAACATTTCTGCACTGCAAGGGAGGATAGTCTGACAGTTCTTGAGATACAATAAATCCTCATATACAGTTTGAAATTATATTTTTATTTTTACTTTGTTCCAATTTCCCTTGTTTGCTAAATGCTAAAACATTGAAAAATACTGTAGCAATTGGAATTTTCACTTTATTTTACATACTTTTGGCTTGATTACATATCACATGTTTTTCTAACTATCTTGCATTGCCTCTCATATTTGCAGAACTAAATACACAAGAGCATCATTGCTTGTGTTGTTGTCTTTCACACAGAGATCTGTACTTGGTGTACAGAACCAATTGGAGCTGTAGAAGAACAAATTTCTGAAAATGTAAAGTGTGTTAACAGGAAATATGTGGGATGCTGAAATGTCAAAGATCTATGAAATTAAAACAGTTTTAGCTTAAAAATGCTTGATTTCCTCTCCAATGCACTAGGACCCCTATCAGGGACAGCAAGTACCTTGATGCACAAATTTTGATTTAAAAGATCAGTGCAAAGACAATAAAACTCTGAATTTCAATGATGAGTGGGTTTTTGGGGATTTCTTAATAATAGCTATACAATCACTGTTCAATAAAGTATTGCTGAAAATTGTTTCTGAAAAAACAATTGAAATTTAATTGTAGATTGAGAGGCCTTAACTAGAGCAGGTTTACCATATTGGAATTGGGATTTGTTTCAGTGTGTTTTTGGTTCTCTGGATACTCTGAAAGAGTTGCCCCTTACAATGGAGAAAGTGTTTTCTTATTGAGAAAGGCTGCAGTGATTTTGCTTCCACAAATCAGTCAGGTAAATGTTTAAAGGTCTCTCAATTTTTTCAGACTTCTGTAGGGGTTAGATTAGACCCAAGTGTTATGAGTTGTGCTAGCAAGTAATTAGTAGAAGATAATTGCTAGCAGAAGATGATGTGTTTCTCTGAATCAGACCTGTTTCTGAAAGGCCACTATTGCATCTGATACATTGCTGGCAAGGGCATGCCCATGGTTACTCAGTATGAAAAAATTGAGCTACTGTTTTCCTTTTTTCATGGCACCTGCTGAATAATTACAGAGAATGGGAGGATGAATACATGATTTTTTAATGTGAAAAATGAATTAAAGTAGTTGTTGAGCTTTTGTTCTTCATCTTAAATATGATGTTGTGGTGATGCCCTTGGCAGATGACATAGATAATGACACCTGATAGGGTGAGAGTGCACACAGTGTGTTTGTGGGTACACAGAGCTGTTTGGATGATCTTTGCCCCAATCTCATCAAGTGAGAGAGGAAACCTACCAAATGATAGAGCTAGGGAGGACTGTCAGACTGAATAGTATTTGGAGGATTTCAAAGAGAATTTTGAAATAAAGAAAACAAAGCATGTGCTTGCCAGGAGTCCACTTGATTTGAGTACTTATCCAGAGTTATGTGGTAAGAATTTGTTGCTGTTCTAGTGAGCTGTTGGAAGAACTCTGCGAGTTTTCTGTGTGCCATAAAATATTATCAGACCTTTGTCTTATTTAAAAATATTAATCCTGACTCTTATTTTTTTTAGAAAATATACACAAATGGTCTCCTTTAAACTTTCCCTATCCAATGTTTCTCGCTACAGGTATGTTTATCATTTAATCCTCAGAGCACACTGTTGGCAACTGGAAGCATGGATACCACTGCCAAATTATGGGATCTAGAGAAAGGAGAAGAAGTAGCCACTTTAAGTGTATGTTTGCATTCCTTATGTTTTTAAAGGTGTTCCTTGCTCTCTTAGTTTTCCAGCTGAGATAAATAATGCTGCAATCATTACAACTGTTTCAAACTTTGCAATTTCTTTTACCACATGTTCCCGTAGTGTCTGCAATTACAAAACAAAATAAGAAAACATGAAGGGAACGAGAGAGCTGTGGTATTTTATGAGTCCTATTTATTAAAAGACAGATTTTCTCATTTCAGTGACATTACTTCTATAGATTAGAATGCCTTCCATCACTTGTTAAGACCTGCTGCTCTGCTGGCAGTTGTGACCTCCTCTGTATGAACCTTCTTCCTGTAAACATGAGCAGAGGACAGCCATCCAGTTACCTCTAGACTGTCATCTCTCTTTGCACTACATGGCTTGCTGGCATTCCCTGGGGTCAGATTGGCCTCTGCTGTTTCAATGCATTTCTCTCACAAAAATCCTAAGTAATATGTAGTGAGTAAGATTCCTGTTTAAGTGGTGTGCCTGAGTTTTTGCAGTTGTTGGGTATTGACTGTTCCACAGTTGGGTAGATCTTTCTGTCAGAATTGTGATACACTGGACAAGACAGTAAATAAAATAGTGATGAGTTATGGAAGGATTATGCTTGTGAAAAAAGACTACATACTAAACTGTATTAATGGAAAAGTCATAATTTGCATTCTCATACTCCTTTTTAAAAATTCTCTCAGGGGCACTCAGCAGAAATTATTGCTCTGTCTTTCAATACCACTGGAGACAGGATCATCACTGGCTCCTTTGACCATACAGTTGTGGTATGGGATGTTGGCACTGGCAGGTACTAAAGCACTAATAAATATAATTTTACTTGGCATGATTTCAGGACAAATGAAATAGAAAATTTGAGCTACACATTACAGAGCTTCAGTATTTCATTTGGAGTATATATTCCTTTATCTTTTAACTTGTTACTCCTGTTCTCTTTGTTCTTCTGAAAAGGAATGCTTCTCATAAAATGCTTTTGTATGTGTTCTTTGTTTTAAATTTCTATCTTATGAACACTAAAGAGGCAGAAAGAATGGACAGATCCTGTGCTTGTTCCTGGTGAATTCTCCAAACAGGAAAATATTTTATCAACATGGAAACTCATGACTTGTGAGGTGTCTAGGATTTCTAGACTGTTTAAGTAGAAAGAAAGTATATTTTATGTTTCAGAAAATTCATCTGATTATGGTGTATTTTTCCTTCTCACAATCCTTTGTCAGTATAAATTTAAAAATGCGTCTCCTCTGACTGTAGAGAACAAAATATCTAAATTAAGATGTTAAAAAAATAGTAATGTAGTAGCTAAATATGAGCTTGTATAATACTGACAAATCCACTTGTTTTTTCAATGGGAAGCTCAGTGTAAGCAGAATAATAAAATGATCACCCTGATTACTGACAAAGTAAGTTATGAAGATAACTTATTATATATATATTACATTATTATTATTCTATTTTGTTTACTTGGGTCGTGCCTTTTTTCTTTTTGTGAGAGCAAGGGGAATATAATTGAAATTTATAAATAAATAAAGTGTGTGTATAGAGATATCTTGGGATAATAGACAATATGTATCAAAATGAGACTAATTGTATGATTTATAAGTGGTGTACACATAGTACATCATTTGAGGCTTGATCCTATAAGCTTTGAGCTTACTCAGTACCAACACTCATTCAGCAAATTGACCTTTGGATTCAACTTTATTCAGCTTGATATTCTTGCAAGTATTTTTGTTTGAAAACAACTTTTTCCAGCTTATTTTCTGAGCCTAGAGTGAAATCAGTCTGGGGATTTTCATGTTGCATTCTTTTTTCTGTGAAATCAATATGGATTCACACTGGGGCCAATACCAGAAGTGGAATATGAAGGAGGAGATTCTCATTTAAACACTGGCATCTCTGGTGATTAGCTAGTGGGCAATAGAATTGTTCCAAGGCGAGCAGTCAGCCTTTCAGTTGGCACTTGGGCATGAATACCTTTAGGAATAATGAAAAGTTGCTGTCAGAAAGAACATGAGCAAATCATAATTCACTGTAGACAGGTTCAGGTAGATTTGCAAAAATCTCATAGGTGAGGTTTTGTGTGCTTGTTTTTCACCGTGTGAAATACAAGAGAAGCTTTCCAAAGTTCAGCTGCTTCTCATTTTGCTGGCTGACCCTGGTGAGCATATGTGTTCCTGGGTTTTATTCTGGGTGGGTACCCTGAACCGCCCTGAGGGAAGCTGATGTAGGGACAAGAAATCTGAACAAGGTTCAAGATTTTCTTCATAAAATACTATGATTAAAAAGACAAAAAAAGGGTGAAGGGGGAAACGCACTTTTATGATATGGGTCTGTATTTCCTGTGCCTGGGGGCAGGGGTGCTGGACACCACAGTGCTGAGAGAGAAGCAGTTTCTCATTTGCAGTTATGGTCAAATACTAGAGCATCCCTATATCAAATTTCACTTGGACACTTAAGGCTAAGGAAATACTGTTATGACTAAAGCTGATTGTTTTTAATAAATGACTTAAATATAAATTCTTTATGGCACTTCATAAGTGTCTCTTCTGTGTTTTCCATGTATCTGATAACAGTTTCTGTGAGATGATCTCCATATTGCTATATATTCTTTTTATTGATCAGATTTTTATGTCAAAGCTTGAAGGCCACACCTCCTTTTTGAGAATCAGAAGTTTAAGCTTTGCACTTTTAATTTTTTTTTTTCCTAGGTATTACTAGGTATTTATAGTAACAGTAGTTGTGATGGCCAAATAATATAAAATTTTCTCCTGTTATCTGCTTGTTGATTTTTGGGTTTTACTGTAAAAAAATCTACGCAATTACAACAGTCTAGGCCTAAGGAGTAATTCTTTAAAATGCTATGAATGTAATCAAGTTTCTGTTGTCATAAACAAATAGAAAATTCGAATGCTCAGGAAATTTTCTTTGCTGTTCATTTAGCACATATATTAATTTAGCTACCCTTGTATATCTTGTGCAATGAATAAAAACATTTCAGTCACTTAAACTCATTTAGTTGTTTTTCTAGTCATTAGTTTATCTGTTATTTACAGTGTGCTTCTATTAATGATGCAGTGATATTAGCATAGTGATAATAACCCAATTTGCTAATCCTTTAATACATATATATCTCAATTAATCTTTTTTAAGCTTTGTTGCCTTATAGGCCATTAATTCTTAGGAAGCAGTATTGGCTAATTGTAACCTCTCTATTCAGATAAAGCTGAAGAATTTAATGGGACTTGTATTGCCAGCCTTGTGCAGCAAGAAGTTCAGGATTAATGAGGATTAGAAATCATATTTCAGCTGAGCTGTCATTTGCCTGTTCTTTGGGAACATGCTCACATTAAGTACCTGATTAACTTCCATTTGATCTTCAGTGGATTTTATAAAAGGTTTAGATTATATGGAGTTTTAAAGATGTACTGTTTACAGTTCATTGAAGTAGGATAATGGGAGAGTAATGTGGAAAAACTTGCTGTGTATGCTTAGCATCTAGATGAATACAAGGAATCTGTCTCTGATACTGCAAATCATCACATTTCACTGGAAATACATTTGCTAAAGTATTTTTGGAAGAGAAGGGAGAAATTTTCCATGTTATTCCTTACTGCCTCTTTTTGCCAAAGATAGAAAATGAAATTGATGTAGTTCTAGACTCCTAGATGAGCTGCACCACTCCATTTAATTGCTTTAATGGTGAAAACTTGACACCTTAACTATACCATTTTCTAAACTTACAATTTATGTGTGTATATAAAAATTCACACTATAAGTGTAAATGATTATTTTTAATTTTTTTGGTAGGTTGTTACACACTTTAATAGGCCACCGAGGAGAGATTAGCAGTGCCCAGTTTAACTGGGACTGTTCTCTCATTGTCACTGGATCAATGGACAAAACATGCATGGTAAGCTGGTTGAGTAGCTAGTGAATACAGCTACTTTTTAAATTGAGGAGCATTATTTTAAAGTAGTACATATAATGAATTAGAGAATTTACAACTAAATGTAAAACATATATTCTTACTTATTTCAGTGAAGTCTAGTTAAGTCTTTAGTCAATACACGGAACTAAAAAATGTATAGGACTTCATTAAACTAAAGAGTGACTCATTATTTATTTATATTCAGCTTTCATGTTATTACATGTCAGATGTCAGAAAGGGCCTCTACGAGTTGCTTTATCAACCAGCTAGATGTGTATAAAGTAAGTTAGTCCCCAGAAGGCATGCAATGCAATGTTGATCTGTGCAGCTGTGGGACGCTGTGACGGGGATGCACATCGCCACGCTGGCGGGGCACAGGAAGGAGGTGCTGGATGTGTGCTTTGACTACACTGGGCAGCGCATTGCAACTGCCTCTGCTGATGGTGAGTGAAGGGCCTGGCACTGCTGCCACCACTGTCCTGTCCCTTCGCCTCTGCTTTGAGTGGAGCTTCGTGAAAGGAGAGTACTTAATTCAAAACTATAGATCAAGAAATGTTTGTTGCATTACAGAAATTGGGCATTAAACTTGAAAAGTTTTCTCCAGTGGAAAAGTTCTTACTTTCATACTTTAATCAACTCAACATGTCTTTCCCCTTTAGCTTCAAACTTGGAAGGAAATATTTTATTTGTGGCTAGAAATACATTTTAAATGTGTTGGTAAATAGCTTTTGAGGGGTTTGATTTGGTGGCTCAGATTTAGGCTTAAATGAAAAAAGTAGTTGGAACTTTAGTGGTGGATTTGCTAGCAGGCTTTCCTAATGCACACCAAGAGAATACACAATAAAGAGATAGTAAAAGAAGCAATTTTGGTTTGTTATTGGTATGCAGAAATTTTGCATGTTTATTACTTGTCTAGGAATCACAAAAAATAGTTTTTTGTATTCACCTGCTCAGTTATTTATATTATACTGCATAATGACAATACCATTTTAGTTTTAGAGACACAATTCCAGAAACGGGATACCAGACCGGATGGGGAGGACTATTGGGTCTATTTTCCTATTCTTGCTATATTAAAACAAAAAACAGTGTAAAAAATTTCCTGAAATGTAATCAATACCTTGTTAAATAAAATGAATAGGTTATTAAAATTAATATCTGAAATATAATGAAAGTTTCTGAATATATTGTACCTGCATTCTGAAATCACAGGCTTCAGTACTCTGTGTTCTATGTGGACCTTTTTATTCACATTTTAGAAATTTTTCAGGAGAAACTATTTCTGGTCAAGAAAATAAGTCAATCTTTTTCAAGCAGATTACAGATCATGTTAACATACTTTACCCTTGGAGGAAACTCTGTGATGATTGCCTTCTATTTCTCTTGAAATTAAACCTGAGGATGAGGTCCTTCTGACTTTATTGAAATGTTCTTACTGAAATGCATGCTTAAGCATAACAATGTCATATGTCTCCTACTGCAACAGGGTCAGCAAGAGTCTATAATGCAGAAACAAAACAGTGCATTGCAAAGCTGGAAGGGCATGAAGATGAAATTTCAAAGGTAAGTTGTGTGTGGTTGGCACCTTTTCTTGTTTGACTATGTGTGACATCCAATCCACCAGTTATTCCATGACACAGAAATACTGTTAAAGAGTGTGGTGGTATAATAACTAATATTTAAGATTGATAGATCTGGCTAAGAAGTTATCTTTACTAAGAGAACATTCCTTTTAAAAGCTATCAAACAATGATTGCTTACCACTTCCCCACTTCTGATCTAAGACAATACTGGGAGTGCTATTCCTACAGGTTCCAAGAGCCTCCTCTCTGTATTGTCATGTCATTTACCATTTGACTTCTTAGAATGGTGGCAGCTATGTAAGTCCATCCCTCCAAAGGGGTGGACCCCTGGCTTTGTTGCCATCAACTTCACTGGTTTGCCTTAGCTCTTTCATTTTGCTGAAGCAGTTTATCAGTTGGGTTTGCACACCCACTTGGTAAAGAAAGGGGAGCAGAGAGGGAGATGCTCTCTGAGTGTCCTTTCAATGTTAATTGATCATTGTTAATAGAGCTTCTGTCTGACCTGTCCTAAGCTGTGCCTGTGTTATTCTGCCATTGGAGTCCCACATTCTCTGACAGAATAAGCACCACGTTTTTACTCTCTTGTTGACATCTTAAGGCTGTTGCCTCTAAGGCTTTTACCATCACCCTTATTCCTTGCTTCTCCCAGATATGCTCCTCTTTACTTTTTTTCATTTCTCTTCACACCTGATAAATGGAGTGGAACAGAAAAACTGTATTTCTGTGGAAAAAATACATGGAGTCTTATTTTCAAAAGAGCATAAGGGATTTGGAAGTACAAAGCCTGTTTCAAGAATCATTTGGTCATGAGGAGTGTGCTCATGTGCTTTGCTGGAGGTCTTATCTGGCTCAAGTTTGAACATCAGGGTTCTGTTCCAAATACATTTAGTTGCTTCCACCATTGTACATATTTTTCAAACTTTGTTATTTATTGCTTGCAGCTTTTCATTATTCTTTCAAATAGATAGTTCTCCCTAGCTTCCGAGCTAGTGTGTTAAGTCTGAGCTGCTTTTTTTGATGTATTTTGAAGTTGAAATATTAATATTTTGAACCTAGGATGATTCATAATGAAAAAAATTGTTTCATTCTATTGATTTGTCTATTATAATAATTTTGCTGAGAGAATATTAAATTCAGAAGGATTGGTCTTGCCTCAGTTGCTAAAGTCACTGCAGTATTTCACACTCAGTGTAGACTCAGTGTCCTCACTGAGGACAGTCTGAACCCCTGCTGCCAAGAGGCTGGGTTAGAGACAGCTTCCATCAGGAGCCTTCGTGCTGAAGAGAGAATCTGCTCCTCTGGGAGCACGTGGAAAAGGCCATGTATTTCTGCAGATATTCTGTGGAGATGGGGCCATTTGGGAAGGTTATAACTTGGAAATTGAATTTCTGGGGAACAGACATTTTGCCCTCAGTGATTAAGCAATTTTGCATTATATAATAAACTGATATTTTCTGGTTAGTGCTGGAAAAATGTACCTGATTATCTGGAAATTCATGCAGTTATGGCAGTGCATGTTTAACAAATTGGAAGACTGACTATAAAATTAATTGCTTCCAGTGCAAATTCTGGTACAGAGATTTATGTTATTTAATGTAAAACTCTATAAAATATGTATAAATTTTACATTGGAGTAATGATAACATTTAAATAAAGTTGCTACATTTGCTACGAGCTGTGATTTTGGGGCTCGATATTTGGAAGTTATGATCCTGTAGTAGGGTCATGGTGTATAAGATGTTTGTAAATACACAAACTTTTCAGCCAGAAAGTTTGCCAGCACGACCAGTGGAATACTATCCTTGATTTTAGCTAAAAAACTGAATGCAAGAGTTGCTGCTTTCTATTTTCATCTTTCAATCACTTGATATGCTTCTTTCTCTAGGCATACTGACTTGCTAAGTAACATAACTCATTTCTGTATTTTTTAAAGGTGTGTTTCAACCCTAAAGGCAATTGCATACTAACAGCCAGTTCTGATAAAACAGCTCGCCTCTGGGATGCTGCTACTGGACACTGCCTTCAGATATTAGAGGGTCATGCTGATGAGATCTTCTCCTGTGCTTTTAACTACAAAGGTGATACAATCATTACAGGTAACTAATATATTCTGTTTTTCTTTACTTTTTTCTTTTTGAGAGACATCTGAAATCTTGTTCTGGTAGAAGGAAAGTCTTAAAACTTTCCTGGGGCCATATGCCAACTGCAGGTACCAGCAGTGACTTACAATATAGTCAAGAAAATCTAGAAACTTACTTTAGAACTGAGGTCTAAGAGAACATGGCCATGAACAAATTTGTGCAAAGGCATGGGCATGCCTTCCCATCCCTCCAGTGGGCACATAGCAACACTAGAGGAGTGACTAAGCCATTTTCTCCCAATGCATTGCCGTGTGAGAGGTGTGGATGAACAAAAGGAAAAGGTTTTTAAGTGGTAGCACACCTTTTGTGTATTTTTACTGAGCTCTGATCAGGTTTCCTTCATTTCAGACAAAAAGTTTGGGGATGCAGGATGATTTCAGCTAAAAATATTGCCCTAGATCTTGCTGCCTATTGCTAATTGTGGAGAAAAAAATATTTATGTGTCTCCTGGGTATATGGTTGATGTAGGTATTAACAACAATGGATAGACTGTGTGATACAGCTAAATGATTCCTTCACAATGTGTGTTTATTACTAGGGAGCAAGGATAACTCCTGTAGAATCTGGCACTGACTGAAGAAAAGGCAGGATCCAGTCTGATGTATGCCTGCCTACTTTGAGTTCCGGAGTCAAAAAACTCAGCTTTTCAGATGTGTTTTCTTTTAATATCTTTGTTGAAGTAGAAAAGTTATCTAAATTTGATAGGTTTGACTTAGATATGAAATTACAGAATAGCAGAAGTCGGAAGGAACCACTGGAGTTCTTCTAGGACAACAGCCTGCCCTGCTCAGCACTCTGTCATCCATGCAGGCTGCCCAGGATTGATGCAGGCTTGAATAACTCCAAGGATGGAGACTCCACAGTTTCTCTACACAACCTGCTTAGTATTTGAACACTTGCATAGTAAAGAAAAAAAGTAGGTTTTTTTCTCCCTCTTATGTTTAAATGGAATAGGTTCTTGTATTTCAATTTGTGCATGTTACCTCTTCACTGAGTAGCAATGAGAAGAATCTGGTCTGTTATCTTAGTCACCTGAGCAAAATCATTATTAGTGAGAATGAATGCATAGGATGGCTCCATTTCTTTATGTGTAATATGTAACTTGTAATAATTTTAATTAAAAAAATAATAGAGCATTATAGTAATCTCAGTTGTGTAAGGAGTGTTGATATGTACTTGCTTTAAGTACTTTTGTAAATTTTTTTGTGTGTGTTTAATAAAATAGTGAGTTAAAATGCCAGTTTTGGTTTTTGTAATACAATGCCTCTTTCATATTTCTGGTGAAAACCAGCAGCCATTTCTGAGCTGCCTTGCTATTAACTATTGCATTCATGCTGTAGTTAAACTCCCCTCTCATACTTGCCCACATCTTCCCATTCAATCCTTTCCTTTCTGCTCAGTCCTCATTCTCCTATTTTGACCTGAGGTTTAAAAAATAAAAAAAAAAAATCAGTGGTGAGTTCAGCTTGGAACCCTGGACCAAAAATCACGTCAAGCATGAAGAAGATCTGCTTAGGAAGGATTGGAAGCCAAGGAATCTGACATAAACTGAGAAGTGGATGAGAAACTCCTGCAAGTTATTTACTAGCACACAATGAGCTTTCAGTTGGGCTTACCTCTCCCGGCAACTGCCAAAAGGTTTCACCTGTGCAGAGCTCACTCCATGTCCTAAGAGAGCTCCTGAAAGTGCAGTCACTCTTTGCAGGCTTAGTGAAGGAGCAGAACTGTCTGGTCTCTTCCATCAGACTCGAAAGACGGATGAAGAGCAAGGAGGGAGCATGGGAGTGTACAGCAGAGAATGAACTTGGAGGTACTTTGTTTATATTCTGTATCTCTGGGTGATCGTGGACTTGACTTCTAAACATTGTTAAATTTAGGAGGAAGTTACTAATGCTGATGTGTTGTGACTACCTCTGAGTGCTTGCCAGCATCTGTGTGTGTAAATGAAGAAACAAAAGTGCCTGTCATCTCTTGGCAGATTTCCTGGTTATTTCATGTAGTGTGTTGTGGGAGAAGTAAGTAGTGTGCTGCAGATCATTTACAATGAAACTTGCACCAGGAGGCAAAGTGGCTGATACAAATGTTTCTTTAATGCTTGTGGTGCTTCCTGGGTTTTTGTGCAAAACCTTCTGATGTCAAAAATGTATATCAGTAAGTTGGAATTGAAAGGGGTGGGAAGGACAATGCTGTTCCGTGTTGGTTTAGAATTGCCCAGTGTCCCTTGATTGATGTGTACCTGTGATCTGGGGGATTTCCAGCTGACAAAAATGGAGGAAAATTACTATAATGAGAGGTATACAATTACTGCTATATAGTTAAAAACTGAAATTTGACTTGCTGTGTAACTATCACGAAGAAAAAAAATGTTCTTTGGACTGTGATTAGGTTGGTTTTCTTCCTGTTGCCTTTTCCTTCATGATTTTTTTCTTATAATGTGCTAATGAATCAAACATCTGTAATAGTTTTTGGCTTTGAGTTCTTGTCCTATTTTTGCAAAAAATTGTGAGTTGAGGTTTCATACATTAAGCATTGGGCTGGGAGGCCATCTGGGTTCTATTTCTGATTCTTCCTAGATTCCTGAGTGTGTAGAACTGCTTTTCAGGCTAAGTTGTCCAAATTTCCTGCTCAAATGTGAAATATTTTCACATCTGGTGTGATTCACAGCACCGCTGGAAAGGATGCTGGCTTGGCACCTTCTAAGAGCTTCAGTAGTACTCCAGATACTCTCTATAAATGCTTTGATGTTAGGTTCTCTGCACCTTGGTTTACCCATATGTGGATTTAATGAATTCTGGAGGTACATGTTAGGAATGCATTGCATAAATGTATCTTCCTGGAACCATTCTGTGGGTCTAGCTGCAGCTGCACTTCTTTCTCTGATTCCATTTTAGTCACTCAACCGAAATGGTGAATGAGTATGTTATTACTCTATTACTTGGTACTTTTTAAATCCACATATCTTATATTCTTCAAGTGCTACTTCAATCACTGTGTGATTGGAATGAACTGGGTCTTTCAACATTACTCTGAAATGCTGACAAACTTGGCACCCTGTGACCTTATTGAAAAGGATTACCTCGGGAGAGCCCTGAAGTGCTTTAATAAGGCTTGTCACTGTAGAAATCATATTTGCTGTATTTTTTGTGTGCTTTAGACCTTTGAAATCCTTTCAGGATAAACCTCTGTGAATATATCATTTTGTTTTTCTGGGAAAGAAGTTTGTGTCATGTAACTGCTCTAGGACAGAACGTACACTTCACAAGGATGGGGATTTCCAAGTAAGCACACGATGTGTACTTGGACTCGTGACGTGTGCAATTCAAATTCTTTCTGAATAGGTGATGGCAGTAATACTCACACCCACTCATGTTTTAGAAGTGGCATTTTGTGTGAATTTCTTTTTTTGTCTCCTTCAGTGGGATCACTTGCATTTCCTGGGTAGTTAGTGAAAGGATGTGGAAATATATGCATCTGTTTTCCAGTTTACTGTCTAAATCTCAGCTGAAGCTGGGAGGAGGACACAGTACCCATCAGCCAGACCTGTCTTCACTGCGAATTGTTTTAATTAGTTTGATAGTCCAGCTGTCTAATATAAACTGTCTGTCCTGCTAAATGCTGCACAGCTGCAAGTTGCCTTCTGAGGGCCTGTTCCTTGTGATGACTGGGTTCAGAGTGGGTTGGAAAAACTGAAATAGTGGCATTACAGGTTTGCTCATATGTGGCAAAGGCTTAGAAATGTCTCTGACTCAAATTCTTAAATTGGCTAGTACGGATGTGCTTTCCTTCTGAGCTGCAATTCGCTCTATTTAAGTAGGTTATGTGGGTTCTTTATTTTAATGGACTGGTGGGATTTTTACCCTCTAACATTTTGAAATGTAGAATTCAGGATTCACAGTGATATTCCTGTGCTTGTCAGTCATTCAGCTCTGCATGAAACAGGGCAAGAGAAACAGTAAAACTGACCTCTTCAGAAAAATTTTCTACTGAATTTAACAGGTGACTGTTTTTATCATAGACCAAAATAAAATGGTTAATTTACTTGAAAACACTATGTAAACCTTTAGAGGTATGAAAAAATTTAGATTATAGTTTTTCAACTTCTAATAATCTCAACATTAAAAGAACCCTAAACACAAAACTAAAAATGAAGTTTTTAAATACCTAATTCAAATACAGTATTCTAAATACAGTAGTATTGCTTTTTGAAGAATAGCAGATCTACAGGCCGAATTTTGCTCCTCATTATGTGGGTGGTACAATCAACCCTGGGGTGGCAATGCACCTTCCCCTGAAGCTGCTTTCAGCAAAGGGAGCACTGCAGCCATGGCTGCTGCTCCCATGGGTGGCCTCTGATGGCCAGGGCATCTCCTGAGACATCTCCTTCAAGAACTTCTCCAGCTCCCACTTGAACTTGTGTACAAGTCTTGCACCCTCTCATTTGATAACTTCTCATCTCTTTTTGTTTGCTTTGAATCTGGTTTGTATGAATTTAATTTGTTGTGTCCTGGTTTTTATTGTGAAAGATAGTGAGTGACCACCCCCCATGTTAAAAACCTGCATCACGGTCAGGTGGAGGGAGATTTTTACCAAGGCTGTATGTTGTATATTCTCATTTTGTTGTGTTTAATGCCCTGTTTTTTTGAAAAGCTGAAAAAAATTATGGATGGACAAGTCCTTCTCTAATTTAGTCAGCAAAGTGGTGGTTTCCTTTTCTGTGTAGCAGTAGAAATACCTGTGGTATCTAGGCAGTAGGGCAGTAAATGCCTCTGCAAACTTACACAAGGAAACTCCTGAACTTCTGTCTCCCCACCCTCCTGCTCACTTTGGCCAGTACTGAAAGCAGCCAGAGTGAGCAGTAACAGAGCTTTGTATGTTGGGAGTTATTCTGGGCAATCAATGAATCATTTATCTTTATTTTATTTTGATACTAAGAATGTTATGTTTAGCCTTTTATGTCTTGAATGAATTGTGGAACCCTGAGTAGCTTTGGCACTGAGGTAAGACCTGGACCTTGCTCTGGCTTGTTTTGGTCAGAGCCATGAATCATGTTTATCATTGAGAAGCAGAGTTTGAGCAGCTCCAAGGATGGCAGGCGAATATTTAATAGGTCAAAAAATCCATAGCTCTCTCGTGAACTTTTTAGGAAGGCAAAGAGGACACACATTATAACATAAATTTATTTCTGAATAAATTACAACATTAAGAACTACTGTACAGAGAAACTGCATCACACTGTTACAACTCTGTCATGATATTTGTGCTTTGTAAACATTTATTCTATCACAACAAAAAATTGTATACTGACAACTAACTGTATTTGGTTTAAAAAGAAATACACTTTTCCATTTATTAACCAAACAAAGCACTTTGAAGTCTATAATTCTTGGTGCTTTTCATTAGCTCTCAGCCTCAGAAATGCTGAGCATTCAGAGTTGCCACTCATGTTAGTGGGAGTTACAGATGTTCAGCAGTTCTTAGGGGTTGACTGCACAGTTATGTTCAGTGTTTGCGATACATTGACCTTTATTTTGACTGTAGCGACCTCTCCTGTTCTGTTTATACTGCAGAGTAGATGGAGAGTTACTCGTGTTATTCAATGCTCCACGTTAGATTTTGATTGGCTAACAATTTGTACTTTGTAACAAACGAGTGATGCAATCATGCAAGGTTTTTAATGGTGTTAAAGATAAAACTGAGTATATGGCTCTTTTTCATAAATTATTTAAAACTACTTCAAAATTTTCAAAAATATTTAGTGCAAAAGAATAGGTTGTTTTTATTTTTTCCAAGAATATTACAGAAGCATATACTGTTATATGGAAAATAAAACTTCTCTTAATTTTTTTTTGGGGAATAGCAGGCAGGTATTCTATTACACTATTTGGGGAGGAGAGATGAAAAGTATTTTCAAAAAAACAAATTGCAGAAGAGCTGTGATGTCACAGTTATTTTTACCTTTAAACTCAAACCCAGTCTCTTTGGCAGAGTCGAGAGAATGTATTTAGTAAGTGCATGATACCAACAGATCATCTCAACAGGATGATAGCAGAGTATATCTTCTCAAACAATTATAGAAATGTTATAGGAATGTGAACTCTCACATATAGTTCAAACAGTTATATCCAAAATGAATACATATGTCTGCTGAATTTTTAACAAACATTTTGCTTTCTTGTAAGTTACAAAAATTAACATTGAGATTTTTAGGACGAGATGGTGCTCTTTTCAGATATGCATTTCTTCATCTCATTAACAATATATTCAATTACACTAGAATTAAAATTGTACTTTTTTCACTGCTTTTAACTGATATGCAGAATGTTACACAGTGCTTTCAACAGAAGCACCTTAGGTAACAATTGTACTATCATTATTCCCTTTGGCCAGGCAGGGACACAGAGGCACGGAGGTGAAATGACTTGCCCAGGGTCGCAGGGCAGGGCTCGGGAACTGCTGCCCTGGCTCACAGAGCTGTGTGCAGGAATCTATCAGGTGTAGCTATACTGAACTGCACTGCTTCCCAGGGAAAAGGAATCAGTTTTGTTAAGGATAGTAACTGAGAGACTGGATTTTATTTCTTTGGGAAGATTGCAGGAATCAGGAACAGCTATGGAAGAGAAATAAACAGATGGGAAGAAACAAAAATGTGTTTTCAGCAGCTTTTTATTGTGTTGTCTAACTGCAAAGGTGTTAAGTGTTCAAAAGCTTTTACCCCTTAGCAGATTATGGGGATTTAAAAAACCCATAAATATTACTTACCTAGGGACAAGGGTGTCTCCAGACATTCTGAAACACACTCTGCTTCTAAGAGTTAAACTGTACAAATATCGTGCTGTTTTAAAACGGAATGTTGGTGTACTATCCCATTTTACCTCACCAACTTAATCAAATAAATGAAAATTGAATATATTAGATAATTAAGCCTTTACTGTGTAGCTCATTAATTCAGAAGGCTAAAAATCCATCCCCTCATAGCACAGTGCATCCTTTAGCACAACATGTCAAGAGTCCCTCATGACACAGAAAGACACAATAAATTCGGGTTCACTTTGCTCCTGGGTCAGTTGTGGAACGGACTTGTGCTGTTCCTATAGAGTTTGTACATCTTTGCACATTTTATTCAGTGATGTTCAGAAATCAGAGCATTACACAAACCACTGCTTATTTAAACTGGAATAAAACAGAAATGCCAAACCAGTGAGCTTTGTTAACCCAATTCAAGCAGCCAGTCAAACAGGCTGGGTGTCATCTCTCTGCCCTCCTCGCTGAGCTTGCAGTACTGCACCACGGCTTGGAAGATATCCCCCACTTTCCAGGACTTCCGCTGAACTAACTGCACAACATCTAGAAACTGAATAAAAATAACCACAATGAAATACACTTAGGATTTGGTGAATATTTTCTGAGGTTTTGTGAAATGCATACACGCAAACCCTTGTTAGCCCACCCTTTGTAAATGCACAGCTGTATGAGGGTGTGGACACCATTCAGTGCACAGCAACATCAGTGTTCTTTCTACTTATAAAAACTTCATTTCTTGAGTTCCATAGCTTCCAAAGACTGATGGGCTCTCATGACATTTTCTAAATTAACTGCTTCTGTCAATTATTTCTGATTTATTGCAGTGAAAGTGAGTTTGATAAAGGATCACCGTTTTCCTTGTAATCAACAACTTGTCAAAATAATGGAAGTGTGACTATCCATCTTAAAAAATGTATTTTTTCATTACTGTTAGCTATATTTTAATTTACATTTAATTTTCTGTCTTTCCAAATATACATCCCATAGTATTTTAAATATTCACATCGTAGTGGTGAGAAGGAATTTTGTGTAAAATTTTGTCACATGAAGGCATTTGTCACAGCTGTTGTTGAATCACACAGAATATCTGTATTTGATTTCTTTTTAATTTCCAGAGAAACCATGTTTAAATATGTTCTTAAGCAGCTGTAAAAAATATCCTGAGTTTTGTCCACTTTGTACTTAAAAGCTGGCTTCACAGGGTCATCCATCTGGTCCCTCTTTTGCTGAAGCACATAAATGAAATCAAAGCTTTTCACTTCTTTGCATTTCACAATAATTAGTTTGTTCCTTCTGTGTTTCCAGTTCTAAACAACAGAAGATTGTGTCTCTAGTTAGTGTAGCTGTTTGCTATTTGCATACTGAAGCCTAAACTTTTAATATGTATTTTAATGATATTTAATAGGCACGTGATTTCCAAGAACGCTGTTGTAGGCAGGATGTGCTTCATTATTCTCTAGTGTATTTTTGCAATTGAATTAACTGTTTGCCAAAGCACATGGGTAAAGCTGACAGCTGTTTCTTTAATTAGAGGCAATTTGGACTGTTGCTGTTGAATGCATTTTAAATTATGTTTATGATTCCCAAATGCATGTACTCAAGAAAATCAAACAATATCTCTGCTACTCAAAATGATCTTCCCATAAGAGACCAAAATAATGATTTGTAATACTTTTTTCATTAATTGACTTAAATACTAACATGTTCTTAAGCCTTAAAGCTTAAGCTGCTCTTGCTGATCTTGGAAATGGGTTTGTTTTGGTCTTTCCTGAAATGCTGTGGTTGGTATTTGGTGTTGTCTACAAAGAAGCACCAAGTGATCATTCAGGAATAGAAAGAGTCTGCAGTTCTTGTGGCTGTTTTGGACTTCAGTGTTGCTCTTGGCTCTGGCTTGGACTAACACCCCAGAAGGTTTCTCAGTGATCTGTGTCTGTCCACTTCTCTCTGCAAAGAGACTTCTGCTTTCAAAAGCTATATCCCCAGGAGGAGCAATCTATGAACAGGCAGGCACAAGTTCAGACCAGCCTGAGGCTGCCCTTATCAGTGTTCTGTAAGGCAGAGCCAGCATAAGGACTGAAAATCTGAAGTCCAAACAATGTCTCACATTATAGTGACCAAGTAGCAGAACTTTGTACATGTGATATCCACATGCAAGTGCTTTTTATTTTTTAAAGCTTTGTAATTAAACTCCATGTAAACCATGTGCAGCCTTTCAAATGCAGCCACATAAAGGACTCTTTTAGTTCTGCCTTGGGCATTGGTATTTAATGTGTCATTAATATGAAAAAGTGGACAGATTCATCAAAGCATGTTATAGAGACTTTGGAGAAGGTCTCATGGTGACATTTTCTTGTGCCATAGACAATCGACTACATATTTCACATACCTTAAGTTCTGACACAGCTGTCCTCTCATTCCTTTCTCTAATAAACAGTAATATTGCCATCTTGCAGTAATGAAGATGTTTTTGCATCTGCTTTTAAGCTCAAGAACTTGAATAAATCATAACTGCCACAGTTATGTACACATTAATAGTATGCCCCATTCTGTAAGCAATACCTTTTCAATTCTGTTTTCCTGAGATTTCTTAAAATAGATGGTTGGAATTCCAAGTTCAGAAGCAGCTATCCACTGCAGAGTGGCTCGCAGCTCCACGTCAGGGCACTCTGGTTCCAGATCAAAGTTTATCACCAGGAGGTCCTTTTGACAGTTGGCTGTTCCCACTGAAAGCTCAGAAGTACTTTCTGGAAGAATAATCCCACCAGTTACTGTGCAATTACTTGTGTTACCTTCAAACTGTATGTTTAAATTGATATGGTTCAACTTACCCTCTGTATTTTCTGTCTGTTCTTTATGGAAAACCTTTTCTTCTACTAATTCACTTAGAAACAAACAACAACAAAGCTTATTAGTCATACTTAGGAACAGTCTACAACATTGTTTCATGATGAATATACTTCTCCCTCAATGCAAGACCTAGAAAACTGCAAGAAAAAGGTTATATAGGATGAAACAATAAAATGCTGGATATATTTCATTATTTAATCTGTAAATCAGGAAAAACTGAATTGCAGCATTTTTCTGTAGTAGGATGAAGTAGTTGTGTTAGTTATGTCAGGTATTACACTTCACCAGGATCTGTGTATCTTTACAGTTCACACAATGACAAGCAAACGACATTATGGTAAGACACAGCAAGTCTCATAACCTGGGTGGAAATGCTGAATTTCCAATGTCTGCATTTTGCTGTGACAATTTTCTGATGTCACTGACTTGTATGCTCAGTATGTGATGTACAGTCCATATGTTTGTGCAGTGAGTGTGCCTTGGCTGCATAATGACATTCACCAGCTGGCAGGTTGTACCAGGACCTTTAGGCAGGATGTACTCGCATATCTCTTGATAATTGAATTGCATGTGCAGTAGAAACTTTCCCAGAAACAATAGGTAAGATGTAGTGTGGGCCAAATTATTATTGTTATTATTGGAAAGAATGCTATTGGGTTTTTTAAAATTGCTTTTAATTGATCCTTATCTGCTTGACCTTACTTGGTATTACAGTAGAGTTTTGATAATATTTGAAGTTATTCAGAGAAAAGGGCTCATACCACAGAAAACTGAAACCACAGAGAACTGTTTTTCAGACAGGGTGGTTGATGGATTTGTGTTCTCGAGAGATCCACCTGAGTGGATTTTCCTGTAATCTTTCTCTGTCTGGTGCCCTCACTCTGCACAGACACCTGCATGTGCTTTTTTCTGAAACCATGGGCAGGCACAGCAGCAGGTGCAAAGCAGAGCTTGGCACAGTTTTGGTGGCGTGAACGATTTGCAGTTAAAATTGGACTAAACATCAAGTCTCACTTCAGTGACTACTTACTTAATCATAGGGGAAGATGGCACGTTCTCCTGATAAATTTCCAGGTCCATAATGCCAAGACTGCTAGTTGTACTGCTGTTGCCATTGCTGACAAAGCAAAAGTTTAAATATTAGTGCCAAGCTGTGCTGAACATGACTCCATACATCTTTTAAAAATTTATTTCTGTACAAAGCGAAGTGGGGAGGAACCCTGTTCCATAAAATCAATTGTGCTCAGCAAGTGGTTCCCTGAATGAAGCACACTAGTCAGCTCAAAGTAATGAGGCTTTTATTAAAATAATTGTAGATGGAGCATGTGTCAAGTGCATCAATGCATCAAGTGATGCTGTAAATTGGAGGGAAAAAAAGTGGACTCTCCTCCTGTGAATGGCTTATGCAATGAACACTTGGCCTCAAACAAAATCCGAGTCTGTGTGAATCCTTGCAAAGAGGGATTAGCAGGTCCAGAGATGTTCTGCAAGATGTCCAGATACCTCCGGGAGGTACAGGGGAGTTCTAGCAAGACACTGGCTGCCCATTGTATGCTTACCTGTAGGGTGAGTCCACGCTGGTAACCAGCAGCAGTTTCAGAGTATTACATCATACCCCAAATACTATTTGGGATCTAATGGAACCCACAGGTACAGAGATGGCCCCTCATGTTTCTGACTACTCTGAAAGACTGAGATTTTAATTAAAGCCAATGCTAATTGGGACCACAAATAGACAGAAGTAGTCTGTTTGGCTTCTTCACAAGGATGAAGTAGCACAGTTGAGAATATTTGGAAAAAAAAGGACCAGTTCACTTTATAACATTGTTATAAATGTGTCAGTGAATGTTTATGCAGATACTGTAATAGTCTCATGGACAGGTTGTGAATTTGCTGGCTGCAAGTCAATTACCATGAACAAGTTCTGTGTGGCAAGTCATGCTGAACCACTTAATTTTTACTGGAAAACCAACTGATAGTATTTCCCCCTACATTAGAAGGATTGATTAGACAGTTCCTTTCCCTATCAGGGTGTTCTGAGACACTGTCAGCATGCTATGCATTCAGACTTGCTGCAGCAGTTTGTTCTAGTGCAGAGCTAAAGGCACAATACTTCAGCTCTCTCAGATCAAGGACTTTGTTAAAGGTTGATATTGTAATAACAGGATGAATGTTCAGCTGCACTGACAGCCATGTTTTGTTCAGTAATTTCAGCCAGCCAACAGTGCTCTCTGACAGAGACTCTTTCTTTTCCCTGCTTCATTACCATAATGTCTTCCCTCCTTGTCATCTTAATACTCAAGAGAAAGGTAATTACTTGATAATATTTTAAAACATAGTCTAAGAACATGTGAAGGAAAAATCTTTCTCAATTTGATGCTGTGAAAAGGCTAAAAGTCAAACTACCATTGCTCTATATGAACTCCAAGGACTAAATAACATTTTCAAACATTTGTCCTGACTTGAATTGGAACAAAATCAGCCCATAGCAATAGGAGCTCTCGAATTTGTCTACTCAGGGAAAAATTGGTCATCCTCTGTTAATCTGCACCCCTGTGCCAGTCTAAGCAGATCAAGGCTCAGTCTTTGTTCTCAGTGCATGGATTTCTGGTGGGAATGGCAGCCTCATCAATCTTGGATAAGGAGGCGCCAAAGTAAACATTATGCAAACAGTAGCAAATAAATCAAAAGAAAGACTGTAGCAATTAACTTGCCCAATGGCCTTTTTGCTGTAGGACTGAGACACTTCAGTGGTGCCAGGAGGTTTTTTCTTTGTCTGAATTGAGCTACTCACCAATAGTAAAAAGACCTGGCTGAGAAACAGAACGTGGGCGGTTTTTCCCCTTATTAAAAAATAAAGAGATAAAGTCTGCTATTAGACATTCTTTACAGTATTCTGAGCAAATCTCGAGCTGTTGCCTCTCACTGCTGATGCAGGGTAGGCAAATCCCTGGCTGGGTGGACAGACCCCACTGTAGAGTGAGAAGAGACAGTGTGAGTACCTCAGGGAGCGCTCGCTGAGCTGCAGGTAGCTGCTTGTGTCATCAGGATTGTCCTCATCGTTGGCAAGCTGGGACCAGCTGCCAGTGCTTTCCTCACTGCTGCTGAGATGGGCTGGAAATTCTTCAGCTGTTTTCGTCTCTCCTATGATTTCAGCATCCGATCTGCTCTGAGGACTGCTGCTGGCAGGGCGATAGGGAAGGCACATTGGTATTGTGATACAGGCAAACAAACTGGTGCCACCAATCTTCAGGCAATGACGCTCATTAAAGTCAACCAAGCTGCAGAATTATAGACATACAAAAGACTGGACAAGCTTATAATTTATACATACAGTCCAGTAGAACATATGGTCTGAGATGCTCTTAAAAAAGGACTTTCTTATGACTGCTATAAATAAACACAAACCCTAGATTTAAGTATGCATAGAAAAGTTTTAGCTTATAAAAAAAAGATTTAACATGTATAAAAACCCTGATCATTGTAAAGGTTTATTGCTTAATGCCCTTCAGTCAAGTAGTGGTTGAATATGTTTGTGCAGAATGACAGCACTTCTTGGAAATAGGTATTGCTGCTAAATCCCTGTCCTGCTAATGGTGAATAAATCAGGGTTTTCTACTTTGTTAAAACTGTAGATCCAGAAGAAGTGGAAGTAGGAAAGTACTGTGGGTTGTGAATCACTAATGACTCTGAGCCTGCCATATCTTTAGGATCTTCACTGCTTAGGCTGAAGAAGGACAAAATATTGCAACAGTCAGAAACCACACTGAAGATAGAGCCCGGACTTGAGTTTAGAAAGTATAGGGTTAAGGGAAAAATGCTTTCTGATTCTGCACCCTTGACATATGTCACACGTCACACATGTGTGTAGTTCATATATATGTACACATGCTCCCACAACACACACAGAAATAAAAAACAGAAACTAAGTTTTTGCTAAGTTTTTAGAGCTAAACTGGGCTTTTGATTCAAAGAAAACTAAGTAATAAATCCCTCCAATAATTATATCACTGTAGTGCCAGAATAACAAGTAAAGCACAACTGTAGTTTTGTTCTGTTCACTGGATAGTCGGCATTTGCAATTTAGGGATTAAAGCTATGTTTTGTTCTGTACTGACAACCTTCTGCAAGATGTCTCTAGAGAAGTTCTTGCCTTCAGACCTTTATCTGTAGCTATGGCTGAGGCATCTGCCTTCAGTTAGAGCAGGAGACCACACCAGATTCTATTGCTCCTGACTAATTACCTTGATTAGGCATATACTGAGACAATGTCATTGTGGATATCTCTTTTTGCCCAAGCTCTCACTCTCAGAAGTTGCTGCATTAATGCTGGATGACAGAGAGGGAGAATGGGACTTGCTTGCCTGGGGCTCTGCTCCCCTTGGCAGTCAGCTCTGCCAAACCCCTGTGCCCATCACCCCTGAGCCCTCGGGCCCAGAACTCTGCCCCTGCACTCTCTGACACGTGGGCACTGAGCAGCCAGGCTGCAGGGCAGGGCTGTTACTCAGGTCCTTAGTACAGGACAGGTGGCTCCTGATACCTGGTCCAAAACACAAGGCATTTGTGTGGGTGATGTTTCTGCGTGTTTTGGGTTTTGTTTGGTTCATTATGCAATTACATCTCACACCAGCGATGCTTTGAACTGGCAGTTCCTCACTTGTGAACAGTCGCTTGGAACAGTTTCTGTGTAACTGTGACAGGACTGGCTCTCTTGCACTGCCTACGTACAAGAAACAGCTTTTTTTCATTGCTGAAGGCCTGCATGGTGCTTTTTTTTTTCCCCCTAATTGACTCTATGTCTGCTTGATATTTTGCCTGGAGTCCTATGTGCCTGTATCTGAACTAGCAAGTAATTCCATGCAGTAGGAGTGGATCAAAGCAATTTCTACTGATGTTTTTATAGCTACATTACATATATTTTTAGGTTTTCACTTTAGCCCAGACTTAGTCCAGCCAGCCATGCCACAAATGGTTCAGATCTGTGTGAAAAACCACTGGAGGCTTTTGCCAGGGATATGGGCACATCTGGAGTGCACTTGGACAGCTTCTATTTGAGATTGCTTTGGAAGAACTCTGCATTTCACACTGCAAATGAGGCTGATGCACAGAAACAGAGGCAAGTTGAACCAGAACTCTGTGGCATTGCTGAGCCAAGAGGCTCATGCAGGTGTAGCCTCTGGTTACCAATTCTGCCCTACCAACCCTATTGCTTTAAACATATCATAGCCATGTTGGGAACTCTGCTCCAAAGGCAGAGGAAAAGTTATGAAAGGGCTTGTAAGCTGCAAAAATACCTTCATTTTCAAACAGTCAAGGCTCCAAATAGGTGGATTGCTAAATTTATTTTACTAAAAGCAGGTTGCATTTTAAGGAAGAGGAAGGTTAGTGGGAGAGAGTCAGTATGAAAGACTAGTGACACCATGGTAATTATCTACCTAATTGCTGCCATACACAGGAAAGTACTTACAATCTATGTACTTTCTCACTTCAAGCAGAGCTTTGTCAAATGCCAAAACAGAGCACTGCCTAGAATAAAATGAGCTACAAAATGGTTTCTAACACTAGCACCTGCACTCTTTCTGCCACTCTGAGATAATGGGGTGCTGCAGTGCTCCAAGAGACTGGCAGTTTAGATACCATTACAGTAACAGATACAATGAAGTACAGTGATAAAGAGGCAATGCCTTGAGAGAGAGCATTCCCTTAACCTCAGAGCACCCACAGGAATCCTGTCCATTTGCACTGCACTCTCACACTGGGCTCACATGTTACCTTAGCCAAAGCAAGATGCAGATTTCTTAACAAAAGGAGTACAGCTGTAAGGAGAGGGTGGTAAGCTGTGAGGTAAACTCCATGAAATAGCATTAAAACAAAATGCTCTTCTTTTGCCTAAATTCTACCAAAGAAGTCTTGAACGAAAAGAGGTGAGGGTTACTTTTATTCTTTTATTTCCTTCACTAAAGAATTTTTATTACTTGTAGCTCCAGACTTCAACTTCAAACATGAAGTTGAACTTCAAGCTCTCAGAAGTCTGGTCTTGGGCTCAGCTACACAAAACGTTACTTACACAAAACAACCATAGCAGAGAACTACAGGTCAAATCCTGCTATCTTTTGTTGTACACTTGCACTGATTTTTATTTATCTATTTTTTAGTTCAGATATCAGCCTGTGCTAAATAAATATTTAAGCTTTTGTCCATCTTTCCTGTCTTGATTATGGGAGACTTAAATATCTGCAGAGAGAGAACTTGTCCATGCAGTATTAGATTTAAATCTTAAAACTATAATGTCATATTCAATGTAAGTTTTCTCCAGAAAAGTAGCACTGTGACAAACGATTGGGTGATTTTATGCCAAAAGAAACCTGTAGTCAAAACTTAGCCTGCTTACTTCTTTAAAAGTACTGTTCTTCTTCCTTTATCAAAATAACTTTTACTGTGAAAATAAATCAAAGACCAAAGCAATGTGCTGATTTGCTGTTTTATCACTCACCTATTTACTGGGGAACTGGAAACCATGTGTTTCCCATCCACAGCTTCTGGAGGCTTTTCTTTGCTTTGGTGCCCCTTTCCCGATGGGCCACATGAGGTTAAGGACTCTGAGTCTTTATCTGGCTCATCTCGTTGATCAGTTTCTATCTGAATTAAAGGCACTTCCCTGTGCTGTCCTGCAGGGAGGCTTCCAGGGCTTTTCACATGCTCTTTTTTCTCATCCAAATTTACTTCTTCCATTTTGGGTTTGGACTGTATCTGAGCTGTGCTTTGGGGATGTTTGCTTTCCAGCATGGTTTCTCGGTTTGTATAATCAAGGGAATCCTGCTGGACAACAATTAAACTTTTACCGCTTTCAACAATATTTGCAGCCAGTCTTTTTGCATATTGCTCCACATGTGGTGGAGAATCACTGTCAAACTGGTCTGCCTCTGCAGCCTCTGCCTCATCTGCTATGATTTTGTTCTTGCGCATCAGCGACTCGATAGAGCTGGCCCAGGTCTCATGGATCAGCATATCTGTGATCTGGTCAGTCTTGCCTCTCTGGTACAGGCATGAGTCCGACTTGCAGAGCCCTGCAGAAGCCACGGTACTGACGGGCTGTACACTTAAGGAATCTTGGCGATGGTGGGCAAACCCATCTAAGGAATTTGCTTTAATTGGGACATTCACTGTAAGCCTAGAGCCTGAGGATCTGCTGTCAGGCATTGACGACTGCCGAAAGCAGAAAGGTGACCGCAGAGAGGGTGCCAGCAAACTGCCACACCAGTCCTTTGAATTCCGAGAGGAAGGTGGATTATCTTTATTTTCCTTTTCAATTTCTCTTAGCATATACCTATAAAATTCTTCTGTTATACTTTCTGTGCTGGACTGTTTGGATGGGCAACTTGGTCGTACATTAAGATGGCCATTTTTCTTGGCTACCTGTTGCAAGGCAGAAGTTAAGATGTTGTTCGCATTTTTTCCTGCATAGTAATCCAGTAACAAATCAAAACCTCTTCCTTCATTTTCCATCTGGTTCACCATAAATCTTGAAAATTCATCTGTAATGCTTTCACAACTAGACTGCTTTGAGACAGAACTTGTCTGGCTCAAAGAGTGACCAAAACTGTTCATTAGGCCTAGGGTATTGAAAGAAGCTTTGGAATCCGAGTCCTCCTCCGGTATGCTCTCACAGCTTGAGGCCTTGGCTCGGCTCCATCTTTCACAGTGCAGTCTGTTCCTGGGATGGTTTGGACCTTGCCAGATGCTATCAACCATGGAGAGTTCAGTCAGGTTCATGATCTTGGCAGCCACTTCATTTGCAAAGAGGCTGACAGAATCTGGTGTGTCCTCAAGGTTTATAGATTCATCTACTACCCGATTCATCAATCTTTCCTTCAGCTCCGGATGCTCATCTGTTTTCCTTTTGATCTCACTAAGTCGAGGTGCCCTGTGCTTCCGAATGACAGAACCATTGGTATGGGTTTCCTTCTTCCTTTTCATGGTTCTGCATGATAAACTCTGGGTCACCAGATATTCATTGCCTCTCTTCCATGCACAGAACCAGGGTTGTTTGCCATTTGAATTTTCTAGACAAATGGCAGCTATTTCTGTTGCCATAGAGACAACTGTTTCTGCCAATTCTTCTGCAAAATCTGTTATACAATATTTATCCCTTGAATTTTTCACCTGTAGCACAGGCTGAGAAGGAAGCAAGACATGGTTTCCTAACAAAGACAAGCTAAGTTGAACATCATTATTTAGCACAGAATCACACTTAATCTTGGCTTGGTTTTCTGTATTTATGGTGGCATTGGAAGACAGCTGTTCTTGAACACCGTGCCTGCATTCACTGTTTGCAAAGGTATTTTCTCTATCTGAAAATGATCTGTAATCTTTCTGCTGCTGCTGATTGTTACTCTGACTTGGGGATTTGTAACAGTCTCTTGCAGCTCTTTTCAGGTATTTCTTCTTGGGAGATGTTTTTCCACCAAGTGTCTTATGCCCTGTATCTCTACTTGGTTCTGAATTCAGTGTGGAACCTTCATTGCTTTTTACATCTTTGATATTACTTTTCCAAGTGTTTGTGACCTTTTCAATATCTTTGCTGGTACTGGTGCTGTAGGATGTACCAAATGGCTTAGCTGCAGAGTGATCCAGGGGGTTGTGTGAAGTTTCACCTGCTGTCGCCAGTGTTGGCTGTCCTTCTGCTCTTGTTACGTTCTCTGCTTTTGTGCCCTCGGAAAAGAGAGGAGAACACTCTTCAACTTGCCTTATGTCGTTCATCTTCTTGCAAGTGAAATATATTATGTTAAAAAGCAACTCGTTTGCAGTCTCTGTGAAAATGTCACATGTACTCGAGCCGTTCTCTGAGTGGGGGTGTAGCTGTCTCTTCTTCCTAACCTCTTCCATAGAATGTTGTAGAATAATACTGGATAAGTTTTGTGCAAGTTCATCCCCGATTACTCCATCAGCACGTGGAATACGTGGTCTCGCTGCTGTTTCAATAATTTTCCCATTTATGGATTCCATAAAATGGCCTACATTTTTGTATGTGTTGGGTTTGGTCAGAATTACGGATGCCTCTTTGAGAAGTGCCTCTGCAATGCTCTCGTTCAGCTTCTCCATGCTGCTTCCTACAGCTATGCTACAATGCAGAGTAATGGCTGCAGAGGCCTGAGCAGCAGACAGAAGTCCACTGGAAGTTGCAGAGTACTTCTCCTCCTTCGTTTCCCCCAGGCCACAGATGGCTACAGCGCTTGCTACTTGAGTCATGCCACAGAGTGCAGATGGGAACGAGTATTCCGTGCCAGCAGAGTCGTCAAGGAGCTGTGAGGATGCCGTGTGCACCTCTTCATCAGCAGCCACTCCACTCCTAGAGTCTGTCACTTCTTGGTCCCAGCGGAATTTCTCTGCAGCCTGGGGACTGGAAATGGTTCCAATGACAGTGGCTGCACAAGCCAGAGCCACTTCCAGTGCACTTTGGTCATGTCCATTAGAATGTTCTTCCTCAAAGTAATCTGAAACCTCAGCAGAGCTTTCTGCCTCAGCCCAGTGGCTCAGGCTGGGGAAGGCAGACCCTGGCCAGTCAGGTACATTCTCAGAACTGTCTGGACTTTGCACTATGACAATCTTTGGAAGTTCATTCCATGCTCGGGAAGCAGATACGTCTTCTGACTTACAGGAGCTTCCTACAGAGATGCTGACTGCAGCCTCCTCACTGAAACTGGGTCGAGATTGTGACAGTCTAATGAATGCATCCTGCAGAACAGATTCTGCTAAATTTGTGGCATACTGACCCGTGGTCACTTGCTCATTCTGTGAGGGAGAATCAGCTTTCCTGATACCTGCACCATCTTCCCCATCTGTCTTGCTGCTGTGTTTTGTTTTTGGGTCACCCAGAGGCTCCAGCTTCTCTTTAGCCATTTTGGTTACAGATACATCTTCTAACTTGAGTGCTGAGTTTTCAACCTCACTAGTCAAATTAGTAGTACTAAATGATGAAGTACCTTTTTCAGCTAATTCCTTCTGCCACAGTATTTCCTGGTCTGACTTGTCTTCAGGCTGTGAGATGCCATCTTCAGCCACAACATTCACAGACACCTGAGTAGCTGCATTATCTTTATTAATACAGTTCTCTTCAAGAATGAATGGCAATCTGGCTTTTCTATAGTGAATATTTTCAAATCCCTTTCCTTTATTTTTTTTGACATCTGAAGATGCTTCTGAAACATTTAATTTTTCATGACCTATTAAGAAAAATAAAAAATTAGTTTTTGCAGAGTAACTTGTGACTTTTAAAAGAAAAGAGCTGCACAACTGCATACTACATTACTGCTCTGTAAAAGTACTGCACAGCCATGTACCTTGTCTTTGAATAAAAATTTAAAAATATGAAGGCTGTCCATTTTCTAAATCACACATGCATGAGTGCAATTTCTGTGAGCATTGCTATAACTGTTGTGCAGTATGAACAACAGCAGAATTAGCTCAGTCCCCCTTCTTTTACCAGCTTTATATTCATCAGCATCGTTGTCATCCTCGAGGTGCTCAGAGGCCGTGAGGAAATCCTCTTCTATGGAGGACACGGAGCAGTTTGTGTCATCCTCGGGCTTCAGGACACGAGTTTCTATCTGCAGCCGCCTCTCCTGAACGAGCTCGAGTCCAATCAGAAACTTGTTTATTTCAAAAATGATGCAGCTTGCGCTGTTTCTCCTGTCCCCCCTTGCACACTGAACCAAGCAGACATCTGCCAGCCAAGGACACTAGAGGGGAAAAGAATCTCAGTTATTTAATTAAAAAATAAATGTTATTTTAAGCTTCCTTCTCTATAAATATCTCAGGAGTGTTCTGTTGCAAAGACGCAACATGATTTGTCATTTCAGTGTTAGTAACAGCGTGCAGTTACATGTGTGCCAAAATAAGACTTCTTGGACTGACAGCTTTTGTTATAGTTTAGTTACTGTTCCAGTAAAGTGTTTTAGTAGAGAACCCAGCTGTATCACAGGGGATACTTGGCAATTTTGTTGAAATTGCCAAGTTGTTTGTTTTCAATCAACTTCTCATTTTAATGACACACTTATTTGAGGTTAGTCGTCTGACATGCTGTTATTAATGGCTTCACACTGTCCAGCATTACCTCTCTGGAGGGGATTGTTTGTGGGCATGAATTCCTTTCCAGGATAATTTCTGTTGCAATGCTTGTTTGAAGGCAGCCCTGTAAATACCAGCTGATAAGATTGTGAAGAGCAGGTCACCTTTAGATATTCCAGCAGACCATTTTTAAACAATGTTTTATTTTGTTTCTTTGCTGCTCTTCCTCTCATTCCCTCTTTGTCCAAAGCCCCATTATTTCAGGCTGATACAACCTCCCATTGGAAATGGGGCTTCAGTGCACAATGTGCTCAGCCTTTATATAAAACTGCCTTACCTAGAGAAGCTGTACAATTACATTGAAAGTTGGAGAGAATCTGAGAGGAAGAACTCTTGTTATCCTCATCCTACTGATATTAAAACTGCTGGACATTTATACAACAACAGAGCTAAGTCGATGTCTCTGCACGGGGCTGTGCTTTTTGTATGGATGTACCCTGAACCAAAGCCAAGCTTTTGCAGTTTGTGATCTTGTGCTTTGAACTCCAGGCTCCCAGGAAAGAGCCAGCTTGGGTGGGACCAACTTTGGATTGGACTGAGGCGGAAGTTTTAGGCTCTGCAAAAGATGCCCTGGACCCCCTGGGCATCTGCACAGTATCTAACATAAGCTGACCCCATCCTGGACCTTTTGTCTTTGACTGTGAATGCAAAGCAAGTATCTCCTAACAAAGAGAGTGGGAAGAGTGTTATGCTGGATTAACATGTTTATTAGCCTGCTCTTCCTTTCCACATAAAAAATGTGTCTGAACAGAAAACCAGATAAATTAGTGTGTTAAAACAGAAAAGATAGATTAGATAGCTGCCATGAAATTGAATCCAACTTGGGCCTGCCTCCCCTGAAGGATGAAGTGCTAATGTGGCTTAAAGATTACCAGCTGCAACCCAGACATCTGCAGGATCCAGAGGGAACAGCAGGATCTCTTAGCTACATGTACATGGAGTGTGTCCCCTCACTGTGCACCACACACTTAAATCCTTCTGACAAAAGTCTGTTAGTATGATTGCAAACTTCCACTCATCTCAAACTGATCGCAGGTCTTTGCTTTCAGGTTCCTTCTTCCCATTTTCCAAATTCTATCCTTCACAGGCATGATGTGATCGTAAAGATGAGTTTGACTCCTACCTGGGGAACTTCATAATCAGCCTGAAGGTTTCCTGATGTTAATCCACTCAGCAGGACTATTTCATTTTCCTTTGGTGGCTGTACGTTCATCGAACTGATGAGTTTGGGGAGATTGGGCGAGACGCTGATCAACTTCTGTAGTACGAAAGAGAGATTTTGCTCTCAGGTAATGAAGTCTGAGTTGCACAGTTATACTCATAAATATTAAAATGAAATATCACTTACAGGCATCCCTTTAGAAAACTCACTTGAAAGGATTACTTCAAGTGGATTATGAATAGAACTGCATTAAAATGCACATTGTTTCTTTTGAGACACCAGACAAGACAAGGATGACAGTGTAAACTTTTACACAAGTGTCCAGCAGGACAATCTGCCATCCTTCACTGTCATGTGCTAAACAGCTTGATTGGACTGGTGCATCTAAATGCTGCCTACGACATGTGAGTTCCTTAGAGACTCTGAAAACAGTATCTCTTATGGTCTGAAACAGAAAAGCTTCAGTAGGTATGGTAATGAGAACAGGGCAAATCTTCCTGCTTTCCTCTAGGCATATAACTAGCAAGAAACCAGTGGAAGTTACCTGAAATTGCTGACCAAATAGATGCAAGGCTAAACATGGAACAACAGAAAGGGTGAAGATATAGGAAATATGCCTTTCTTTGCTCTTACACTGCATACCTTCATGACCTTCCAGTTGTAACAACACAGTCACTCCTCCATGTAATGTATTTGTTAGAGGTAAAAGCAGTACCAGTCACAGCATCAGTGACACTACTCAGGAGATCTGAACTGCCCCCAGTGCCTGCAGGGGACATTGGTGCTCCTTTGTGTACAAAGGGCAGGCCAAAAAGGCAACTTTGAGAGTACAGCTCTCTGCCAAGGATCTCGGTGTGCTTCCTCTGTGAACAGAGAGCCAAGGCTGACCCCTTACAGCAGGAGCAGGGTAAATTCCACCTCCATTTGCTGCACTACCACGGCCCACGTGTTAGTGCAGGACATGTGGCAAAGCCCTTCAGGGAGTGCAGATCTTGGGCACCCAGCCATCTGCCTTAGTTACTAACCAAGGCAACAATACTTCACTTTTTTATCATTTTCATCCTCAAAATATTAAGCTTGCAGTAATTTTATTTTTTCTTGGATTGAATTAAATATAATAAAACTTTCTGGCTTAGAAAACCAAAATCAATATTGGTGAACATTTCACTTTACAGTGGACTGATCTTCAGATGAGACTAAGTATTTTTATGTGACATAACTGAATTCAGTGCTTCAATTCAGTCTGACGTTTCACTGTAGCATAAAAAGGTTCTCATCTTTTTTTCCTTCAAATTATAACCTTTCTGGTATCATAAACACTTCCTGAAGTATCTCTATTTTCCTACTGCCCAAATTGCCACATTTTATCAGATTTCTTAGGTAGGAAGTTATGGCACTTAATATATCTTCTCTACCTTTTGTTCAGAAAAAAAAAGAAGTCTGAAAACATAATTATTTTACACAAGTCCCTAATTTAACCCATTCCAAGGTTCAATCAGTAACACAAAATTCTAATAATACCTATTAGTAAATCAAGTACCTATCAGTAAATAGTTATATATTTCATATGAACAACAGCTGTGCTAGCATCTTCAAAATTCTTCTAAGAAATACTTTCACCACACCAGTGTATTGTATAAAATTCCACACCACTCAATGCTAATTTACAAAACCTGCTTTTTATACACAAAAAAGGGGATTAGGGAGTTTCCTCTTGGAGGAGAATGCATAGCACCTCTGCTAGCAGGGAATTTTTATTACCCGAACTGAAAACTGAGAACAGATGTCTAGTTCTAAGATTGAGAGAGAAACTTCTGGTGTTTCCTCTTGTAATTTTGTTCCTCAACAAACACTCTAAACAACAATAAAACCACTGCTTATTAGAAAACAACCAGTGCTTCTGTGGCTTCAGTAAAGTAAAACCTCTCAAGCTGTTCTGCACAGTTAACCTGCTTCAGTAGAAAAACCATTTTGCTGCAAGATGCCATGTTTATTTTTGACAACTGAATTTTCACAGATCGAGAATGCAGGAAACAGCAGAGAAAAACTGTTCCTGCTAAAGGATGACTTGCAGGAGGCATCAAGGTCCCAGCACTGGTGTTCTATGAGCTAAAAGTGTTTTCAGCAAATGAACTGTAATGGTTTAACCATGTAACTCCCTGGGTACTGTCCTACCTGCATTCACTCACTACATACTGCTTCTGTATTGGTGAGTCAAACATGGGCACCAAGGCAGGATGATGAAAAGGAACCGATAAAGGAAGATGTAAGCACAAAACTGGCATGAGGCCATATCTTTAAAATGTGACTTCTGCTTTCTTTTTGGAATGGTATGTGTTTTAAATATCATATCATGATGTAGTTTGTCTCAGTGCTTGTATAATAACCAAAGGTTTTTTTTTAGTTTTTAAAAATCCCTTCTTTCCTACCCTCATAACTTTTGGTTAAAAAGACAAAACACACCTTTAGTTCTGTTTTATCTAGATCCTTTCCTCAAGACTACATAATCTACCCATGTGGAGTTTGACTGAGTAAGACAGCTCAGCTGAACAAGACCTAGATGAGTGGAAGATTTTCAAAAGCTTTCTGGTAGCAGGACAGAGAAAGGAATCAGCAACTGGTGGCAGAGCAGGACACTAGAAACTCTCTTTATGTAGAATTATGCCAAATTAAAAAAATGGATATATGACATGTCCATGCTCACTTCTCTGATAAAAGTAAGAAATCTACTCATATAACTGCTGTGAACTCAGATGGCAACAATCCATTACATATTTCTGGGATGGGAATAAGAAATGCTATGTAACATGGTCCAGTGTTGAGAGAATTTCAGATTCCTTATGCATTGCTCTCTGTAAGGGTTAAAAATCTAGGGTTGGCTTTGATTTGTTCATAGAAGTTTAATCTGTATTTTTACTGGAGAGTCCTAGTGGGCCTGACTAGATCCACTGGGCATGTTTTTAAGCAGTTACCTGTTTCACTTGCTCATCGCTGCAATCATCTCTGTTGGCATCTAAGTTCACAAAACACACCTGCAATGAGAGAGAATAAGAAACAGCACCTTATAAAGTTGTATTAGAGTGACAGCAACCCTTTTAAAGTCAGTATATTTTCATTTTCTAGCCTTGTACCTGAATCTGTGAAGCCTTTTCCTAGTACAAGCAAGGTAGGAAGGCTAGCAAAAGAGAACAGTGGAGTAGATGTTAAGAAAGGAGGAAAAAAAGGAGTAAGAGTCATGACCTTATCTGCACTGATAACTGGCTTGTCTGATGGGTGAGAAAATGTTGCAAATAATCTGTAATATGGAGGATATCAGTAAAGGCAGACGAAATGTTATAAATACATTTGATTTTGTATCAGATAAATTCTTCATGTCTTGCTTTTCCAATGACTTCTTTTCAGGCATTTGTTGCTAAATGTTTCATAAGTGCAACTGTGAGTTGCTTTTAGACTTTCTCTGCACACCACATAAATATTGGAGAATTTTTCTATGTCTATGTAGAAGTTTAAAACTTTATGAAAGTAATTTTTTAACCTTGGTTTGTGAGCCAAGTTTTCAGCACTAACACGGCACGAGCACAGGTGCAGAACAGCTGAACTGCTTGGTGAGTATCTGATTCACCAGGAAGTTCTGCTTTTGATGGCAAGGGGTTTTGCCCCTTCTTTGATTATTATAAGTTTCAGTGACTATTTAATGGACATGAGATTGACTTAAACAGAAACTTCAGATCTAAAGACCAGTTAATTTCTGAAGACTTTTATTTTATTATATACTTACTGGAAGGGCATTTTCTAACGAGAAAATTCCTCCTCCAGCTCTGAGTTAGAAGCAGGGACTCCAAAGCTAGACTGAGTGTGAAGTTTATGACAGTTTGGTGTTGTCATCGTTTAAACCAAAACCTAAGAAATTCAAGGCCCACCTTGAATTTGGTGTTTGCCTCTAAAGCCAACACCTGATTCCAAATAAAGTGCAGATTCAAAATTTAACATAAAAGAGCTGAGAGATTTTCTTTTCTTCTTTTTCAGCGAAGAGGAAATGCTTCTTTCCCTAATTCTATGTAAATATCCCATAGAAAATGAAAATGCTCTAAATTATCCCCTTCATGAACACTGTTGTCAGGCACCCAAGCTCCTGTTGTGTGCCTGCTTTTATACCAAGACAACTCTGATTTCAGCTGATATATGCACATGCCATATGTACAGATTATGACCATCTGCACTAACAGCCAGCACAGCAGATGGAAAGATCCAGCCAGTGCTCCCATTATAAACCAAAAAAACACCCAGTGAAGAAGAAAGATTTTTGCCCTTTTAAACAGTTTAATGTCATCTTTACATGAACTCAAAAACATATTTTCCAGCCCTTTTACAATTTTAGCAAAAATATTTCTGTGCCTAATAATGACAACAATCAGGATATGCCACTGTCATCTGCTGAACTTTTAAGAAATAGTTATAAAAATTTTTAAGCTACAAAACAGTAAAAATACCCTCTAGCAACATAGTATGGTGGTTATGTAATGTCCTAAACATGTTACAGTTGATTAGACAAACACTTCTCTTACTTTCTACTGGGTTTTCACATGTAGGCATTTCACATACCAGCAATAGGTAGTTACTGAAGAGCTTTAGAAAATTACACTCCTGACTTTCACAGGGACTTTCCCACAACAGTATGAGATAAGAGTTAAGAGTCTGCAGGCGCATGGAGGTGTGTTTGCTTAGGGCACCAATAATTTGGCACCAGGGTAGGAGTGTGGGAGGTGTGGGGCCAGTTTCGAGCTGTCTCCAGCATGGTCACCCCATGCTGAAGGCAGGGCTGTTACTGAGGAGTGTTGTGAAAAAGCTGCAGTTGTGTCTTTGGGCCTTCCAGCCAAACACCTGATTCTCTGACAAACCTCAGCTGGTCCTTTGCTCCCTCCACGTTGGGATGGTGGCTCATGACTTTACTGTGGTGAACACTGGCACTGCTGCCAGTGACACTGACTGCCACCCTAAAGCCAGACCCTCCCCAAGCAGCCAAAACAGTCTCTGGTTCAGGTGGTGTGCATTGCATGTAACTCACTAAGGCCTCAGTAGANTTGGCACCAGGGTAGGAGTGTGGGAGGTGTGGGGCCAGTTTCGAGCTGTCTCCAGCATGGTCACCCCATGCTGAAGGCAGGGCTGTTACTGAGGAGTGTTGTGAAAAAGCTGCAGTTGTGTCTTTGGGCCTTCCAGCCAAACACCTGATTCTCTGACAAACCTCAGCTGGTCCTTTGCTCCCTCCACGTTGGGATGGTGGCTCATGACTTTACTGTGGTGAACACTGGCACTGCTGCCAGTGACACTGACTGCCACCCTAAAGCCAGACCCTCCCCAAGCAGCCAAAACAGTCTCTGGTTCAGGTGGTGTGCATTGCATGTAACTCACTAAGGCCTCAGTAGACAAAGCCTTAGTAGAAGCAGGAATATCTAGTATTTTAAGTCACATTCTCTTTCTTTCCCTTTTTTTAAAAAAACTGATTTTCACAACCTAATGAACTTGCACTATAAAACCTGCAGCAGTACTGAATCCAATTTCCAAATACACTTGTCAAATTCCATTTGCATTGATTTATTGCACTGCCAATGCAGTCTTTTAGCATTTCCTGTTCTGTGGGTTTTGCAGTTTTAATTACAGGCAATTTTTAAACAAAAGGTTTGAAAGTGGTGAAAGATACTGAAGAACTCATTTACCCTTTGCTGTGAGCAGGAGGAACGACTAGATGGTTACTACTCTAACCATAAATTAACTCTACAGTTCCATCCTGGCATGCTCTGCACTACTGCTTCCTTCTAGGAAGTTCACTGTGAGGATATATTTGTTGGACATACTTCACCAGAGGTGCTCAAAGAGAAAATGATCTATTATGAAAAATCTCTCACTGTTTTCTGCTTATGTAATACAAGTTTTAAGCTCTCATTAGCTTGCATTGCTTGATTAACTTCTAGTAATTATCAGGGACACATCTATGGAAACAAGGCAAAACAACACTAGAGAGGAATTAATAAGCTTTAGGATGGAAGTACTGCATAGATAATGAAGAAAGAGCCAAGGTCAAGTCAGGATTTGCTAACCTCAGTTTATTGGTGATTTTTTTTTTTCTTTGTATCAGATGCAGCCTAATTTAGCTGCAACCCAACCTTCTCCTCATCACAGTATCTTTAAATGTCAGTCCTTTCCCAGTCACTTCTTTACACTTCACATCCTTGACTTCCCACAAACACGTTTTCAGTTCCAAAGTGTGTCTGCTTTCCACTTACACTTATCTACTTTCTGGAAACCATGCAGAAACTTCAAGATATTGGTTTGTTTGGTTGGGTTTTTTTCTGTCTCAGGAAATACTTATTTTGGAGGGAGAAAACAACAAAATTTAAATGACGTTGTATAATACAAAAAGGAAACAACCCACCACCCAAATTCAGGCTTTACACAGGGAGATAGTCACCCACAACTTCCCAGGTAGATGCCAGATATCTACTTTTTATTGAGTAGTGTTTCCAAGTTCAGAAATCCCATTTGCTCAAGAGAAAGAAGTGCTGCTCTTTTGGTGAATGTGTACCATTGCACTGAAATGTAGAACAAGGCAGGATGCTACATGTCCCTAAACCATTTAATGCACAGGCACACTGTAAATAGCAACTCTTGCACTATGCAGATTCCTGTACATGAATAGTACAGATTTGGGTCTGACCCCCCCAAACCTCCTCTCATCAAACTCTCCAAGCATTCCTACTAGGATAGAATCAGGCAGGGTATCATCACCAACTTGCTGAGCTCTTGAAGAAATCTTTACTTTTCAGGATCACATAAAAAGCAAATAGAGAAACTTTGTTTTTGCTTTTTCTTCCCTATTTTGTGTGATAATTTCTATGACTGGTAAGAGGTGCATGGGGTAAATTCTCTAGATCAGCGAAGTCCTGAAGTCTGCTCTTGAGCTGGTGTAGAAATTATGTAGACACCTCACTTCTTAAAAGAACTATATATTAAGAAATTCTTTTTATAAATTATTTAAAGATACGATGTACACGCAGTATATTTTCCTCACTGCCAAATGGCCTCAGGATATAGTTAACCTGGCAAACAAAGTGAAAGCCACAGTTCTATGTTCTGTTGTGTGAAGGACTGTGGTGAATACTTGCTTGAAGTGCTGCAGGAGGTGGGCTTTTTTCCCCCATAAAATCAAATACATCTACATTATACCACCCTCCCAAAAAATTTCAATATCTATTTTAAAAGAAAGGAAGTTAAACTGAAGAGACAAGACTCGAAAATGAGAACTATATACAGAGGGCTTGTGCAACCTGAATTTTACCTCATATGCCCACACTTATGCAATGCAGTATTGCTGCCTCATTCAGTAAACAGGAAGCCTGCGAAAATGGGGAAAATTATGAAGAATCAGAGTACTGTGTATCTGACATTTTCTAGTATTCAAGCCTATGACTTTACAACCTTAAGGACACTCTTAAACACTGTTTCTCTATATCCAGGTGACACAAACTGCTTTGTTCCTGTCATTCCACCATGGTACCCAATCTGTCTGCTCCTCAGCTTTGGCCTAGGGGTCAGCAGCAGGCTGGGTTTGGTGCCACACAGCTCAGCAGAGGCTAAAGGTCTGTGGATGTGTTTGGATTTGCAGCAGAACAGAACTCTGTGTTCTGTGCTGTCCTGTTTGGTATGTCAGGATATAAATGCTGTCTAGAAAATGAGCTTATAGAGTCTTTATCTCCCAGGTCTGTGCTGTTCTGCTTTTCCCATCCTCTTCCTGGCACATCACTGAGTCAACTCGTGCCAAGTGCCAATTCAGACAGCCCAGGAGACAGAGGAAACAACTGGTTTGGGACTGTTCTGTAATGTACTCATACAACTCACGTTTAATTTCCTACAACCAGGAGTGAAAAAGGTAAATAGGCCCAGGAGATATCTCAGGAGAAAGTAATTCTGAGCAGGCACTTCCTGGGTGCCAATTTAAAATAGTTTCAATGCCTAAATGTGGGGATGTGCAGGATACAACTGTGGGACATGGCAAGGTGAGCAGCTGCTGAGCCCAGGACTGAAGGTAGCTTTGTACAAAAAGCCAGTTAGAGTGCTGATAGGAATGCAGTGCTCAAGGACAGAGAACTGCAGCAGTGACTGCAGCTCCACAGCAGGAAAGGCAGGATCAAACTGTGCTGCCCCTCGCAGTTATGAGCTTCCCCCACGGCCTCAGTAAGTGATTTTTTTCCCTTTAAATGTTACCATTTGTTGCTGACCAGAAGCCAGTGGCAGGAGCAGAAGGCAGCTGTGTGTCAGGACAGACAGCTGTGTCCTCTCTGTCCTGCTCTGGGTCACCAGGTATGAAGCTCTCCCAAGGTCACTTTTAAATTAACATGCACCTCACTGTGCTTCTTTGCATCTTGCCTTGCTGCTTGTGAGTGATGTTCATCTTACACAAACACAGTGATGTTCTGGTTATTATTTAGCATTATCCTTTGAAATGGCTTGGCATTTTACTTCCATGTTGTTTCCTCTCCATATTTTGGGCAGGTATTGTTTATTCTCAGGGTGTGTGTTGTTTCTTATACATGATTACTCTAAACACTTCATCCCTTTTTAAATGTAGGACTGTGAAGGTACAGTTTGTGAAGAGAGTGACTGAATTTTACATCAACTGTGATTGCTATGACAGTTGTTTTAAGGATTTAATGGAATCTTTAACCACAGTAATTTCTACTCTTAGCAATAATTCTGTGCTAGGATGGCAGTTTTGGAATTCTGAGCCTATTCTCATCCTAATTTCATCCCCGCAAAGTAGAAAAACAATACAGTTGCTCTAAACTTCTATTAGACCTAACTCTGAGTCTCCCGTCTTTAAAAGATTAGATCACTGTAATTTCCCCACAGCACAATAACAGAATAGAGCTGCTCCAAGGCATTGCTCACTGGAATGGTGACTATTTTAGAGAACCTACAGCTGCGTGATGGGCTCCCTCAGGAGCTGAAGTCAGCGAAAGCCCGAGGAAAAAATAATTGTTTTACCCTGTATTTCTGAGCCAAAATAAACTGTAACCCACAGAAATTATCAAAGGAGTGGCAACGTGCCAGACTTTGTCCAGAAATTTGCTGTGAGCTTTGTCTCTTTAAAAATGACCAGAATTACTCATATTTTTGACTTTTATTTGGATGGCATAAAATGCCTTTTCCAGCAGATTGTATCCATACAGCCAGTTTGTGTGACAGGAGCATTTGTTTTGATGGTTAGCAAAATGCTGATCCGCAAAGCTCCCAGATAGAACTTCGCATTTATTTTTCACTTGTCTTATTTATGCCAATGCGATGGTTAAATAAAAAGTCTTGGACTTCTTGTGATATATAGATATAAATGTGTGTATATATATTTACTGTCTGTAAGGTCCTCTAATCATTGACCTCTCTGTTCTTTAAAATTTCAATTTCTTTAATCTTGTAATCCCATTAATCCCAATAGAGTTTCAAGTACTTTTTTTTTTTACAAAGATAAAAACAAATAGCTGTGAAATGATGATTTGTAAATGAATATTCTAAAATGTCACAAGATTACCCATTAGCTAACAATTTTGGAGATCTTAGAAATTTTTTTATCATCTAGGTCTGGTAGGACTTGTGTGAAAGGAGGCTGATTACAAATTTTTTTTGGAAGCTTTTTTGGAAGTGACTTTGGTCACTTCACCACAGTTATTTACTACAAGAAAAATTTCATAACTGATACTTGAGGCTCATATGGCTGCAACTCTCAGTAGAAATTCTGCAGTACAGTTCTGGTTCATGTGCTAAAAAGCTGCTGTCAGGTCTTCCCTGCGACTCAGGCTTTGGAGAGTACAAGTTTCCCTACACTGCATCTTCAGACATTTGGCTCTTGGGCAAATTCACTGCATTTGATGGGAATCTTGCTATCAACCACTCTGTGACTGCCCCAGTGAATATGCACATGTTGAGTGTAAAACTTCCTCACAGAAATGATTTTGCACACATCAAGGCCAGGAGCAATATCCAGCCTAATATTTCTACCCTTTGCTTGTCTCTCATTACCATTAAAAAGTTATTTTTTTTTCTCTGTCACCACTTTAATTTATAGACTGGCATCAAAAGTTTTTACTGCAGAATGAATAGGAAGTATAACTGCTTGTGCAAGACTACAGAGTCAATGTACATTTCTATAAGACCTTATATGCCTGCATTAATCTTTTTTTTCTTAAATAGCTCTTATTATGCTTATTTATCTCTTTTTTCTTTCTATATCTATTTAAATGTTAAATAGATTCTCAGAGGACTAGATAATATAACTGTGACAGTTAACAAATCTGATTTCAAGGCCAGTCCAAATGAAAAAATGATAAATATAAACCAATAAACAATAATTGATACCATCATTTAGCTTTGTTCAAGTTAATCCTGACTTTTTCCATTTCCTGTATTTGAAAATTATTGGTATGGAAAAATTATGGTTCCATCAGACCGTTGCAGGAGGTGGAATTTCAAAGGAGGATTTGTTCATGAGCAAAATAATAAGTAGTAACCTGAAATCAGATTGTGGGTTGCTCAGAAGCCAATCCTGCACCTTATCCTTTTCCTGCATCCTCTGACCTCCTGCTCAGCAGGGTGGGCCTGTTACTGAAATACAAGCAGAGTCTGGAACAATATGTCAGTGGCCAGGCTGCTCCAGAAAGACAAAGATAAAATTTTATAAAACACTACTTTCAAATTTTAGACACTTCCAGGGAAAAGGTTTCATAGAAATTATTGAAACTTCAAATTAACAAAATGCAATAAAGTTTTAGGTGGTGTAGTTAACTATAGGCCAGACTCAGCAGAAACAGAGGTCAGTCCCAGAAGGTTTTGTTTAAAATTACTGAAACCATCACTGGCTAAGAACAATGTCTCAAATACACCAAAAAATAACAAATATTCAATGGTTTGGAAAAACAAGCTATTTAACAATGAAACCAAGGTGAAAGACTGACTCCCTGCAGCCCCAAATTCTGATTTTTTTGGCAGTCTCTGCCTCGACTGGTTTTGGTAAGCCAAGAAATATAGCTGCATGCAGTCTAAAAGCCAAACAGATAAATTCTTTAATCCTATAAGCAACTGAAGTGGGAAATTATGATGATGTTTGATTTACAGAGAAGAAAGCATTGATGGTACATTACTTAATGAATGCTCACATTTCTGGGACAGTTGAGTATTTGCTTACTGTTTTCTTTAACACACCTAGATACTTTAATTTGGTACAGCATGGCTCTAAACTACTATAAAAATCAATTATTTTTCTCAAAGACATTTGTATGTCATGTAGAAGCACAAAATGAGATTAAAGCGTTATAAGTACTCAAATCCATTCTGCTTATCTGTGCACAGTAAATTGTTCTGTGGTGCTCTACAGGATTTTTCAGTACTTGAGAAAGATGAGGAAGTAAATGTGCTAAGCCTAATTAAAAAATGCAAATGATTTTGCTAAAGATGTCAAGTGAAAATACTCCACAGCAGTGACTATGACAGAATGATCAGACTCAAGTTCAACCTGCTCCAGGTCTCTGGGGTGTCTGAACGAGCAGGTATTACCAAGGTGTGTCTATCAGCAGATAGAAAGAGTCAATTGTGCACTACACAGCTAGATACAGGCTGTCAGGCTAAAACATTGGTATCTGGAACAGCATATTTGGTTTTGGTTTTTTAAACTGAGCTAGTTCTTTCTCACTTGCCTCTACTACTCTAATGGTGCTTATCACTTTGTTATAATACCCAGTATGTTCCCCCTCACCATCTTTTTAAGTAAAATGTTAGTATGCATAGTAGCTCAGACCATGTATCTCATTTTTGTTCTGTTTTTCACACAGTGGGGCAGGTCTGCTGTGTTTTGCAGTCTCCCAGGCTTAGGTGACTTTTGTTGTGGACTACAGTGGGGGAAGAAGGAATGGGGAGGTGGCACTTTGCAGGGCAGCAGGAAAAACCAGCAGCTCCATGGCTGTCACACCTTATGAAACCCTTCCTAATAAATCTCTGCTCAAAGCTTTCTGTGAAGGGATTTCAGGACTGTATCCAGTGGATCAGAAACTGTTGCTTCTAGATGAAAAACAGGCCCCTTTTCTCCTCAGATTAAAAAATTCTTTACTAAAAGCAGATCATTCTGTAAGTTCTCTGCTTTTCAGAGGATGGGGTGAGAATTAAGGAAGGAAGCACTCAGGTCTGATCACGGGTTTTGATTGAGTTCAGCCATATGATAAATATGCACCATTATACACTGTTAAGAAATTAGGATTTTAAAATCTAACTGATCAGGATAATTTCCTCAGCTCTTCCTTTTCTTCACTAGGCCCATCCTGGCTCCAGTCCTTCTTGCTTCCTGGGTCATAAAATTAAATTTTTAACCCAAGACCATTGTGTTTTCTCCTCTTGAAAAGGAATGCTTCATCCTTTCTTTCACAGAATTTGCATTCAGCACTCAAAATACCAAGCTACTGCTGCCCACTGTTACAAGCAAGAGAAATTACAGCTTTATGATGGATACAGTTTGGTGACAGTGATGGTTTCAGTCATTTTTAACCAAACCTTTTGGGACTGACCTCTGTTTCTGCTGCAGTAGACTTGCACAGCATCTGTGTGCTCATGCATGCTGTACAAATTGCAGGCCAGCTTTGCCCCAGCTCTTAGACAGGTTATAAATAGGAAGAGCTCTGAGGCAGCAAGATTACTTGAAAAAGAAGGAATAGTGCAGGTTCCTGTGCTTATGAATCAGTCTGGAAAACAGCTGGCTGGCTGACTGGCTGTGTGAGTGCTGAGATTAGAAAAGTCTGCTTATCTTTGCATTAAGGTTAACTTTCCAGCAGGTTGAGGTGTAAGCTCTGACTGCTGCTTTCCCCTCAGTAGACTTTATTAAAGTGTGGCTCTGTCTGGTTTCTCTGTTGTGTAAAGTAGGTTTGAGCTCACACTCTTTCAATTTCCCAGTTACATTTGTATTCATGAAACCTGTAGGGAATCTACCTCTGGAACCTCTGGCCTATTGTCAAATGAGACAGATAACATCCAGTAAGGTCAAAAGTGACTACTTCACTTGAGTCTGGAATTATTTCTGTTGGCAAACAGAAATGCAACCAGAAACTCTAATTATGCATCTTTACTGAGGCTGTAATCCTGGGTATACTTTTGATTCTTAAAAAAAAAAAATAATCAAACTTGTTTAAATCTAATTCAACTGGTTTGTCAAGCTGTTTTTATTCACACAAACCCACAGCTGCTTTGGGACAATGTTTTGCCTAATTAGATGTATTTTTGGACAGATTTAGGTGTTTCCCCAGCTGAGATCTGTTTTACTGAGTTCCAGAATCCAATATGAAATAGTAAAGCTAAGTAATTTCCTCTCACAGAGTCCTTCAAGCACTTTGAGGGAAATTAAAAAAAACCCGATGGATGTGTGGATCTGGAAGGACTTAGCTTACCCAACTACACTGTTTAAGAAGCAAATGGGGAAGTTCTTTAAACTCCTCATAGTAAATAAAGTGATTTCAACTGGGAAAATTCATTTTGGTGGATTTGATACTAATTCTTCCCATATACTTAGAAAAAATTATCTAAAAAATATGACTACCAACATTTGTATACTGTCAGTTAAAAAGAGCATGGAGCATCTCAGTTAAACATCTGCAGCAGTTTGAGGATGTGGCCATCACATCAGAATTACTGAATCCATCTGTAATCCCCGTGTGTCAGGCAGAAGTACCTGTACTTCTGCAGACTCATCCATTCTCAGAAGCTCTGCATTCTGAGAGCCAGACCATAGAGCTGCTGAAATCATAGATGTTTTTCTACTAACTCACATGGCAGCTGACAGAAATAAAGATTTCTCCATGAGTCAGTTGGATTATTAGCTTTATCATTACCACTTGTAAGCTCTGCAATTTAAAAAAAATTAGTTTGTTCCACATACTTAGTTACATACACAGTTGGAGAAAAAAATACCTGAGCATCACTTCTGAGGGGTTTAGAACCCTAGAATAAAATAAGAATTTCCTAGCATTCAATTTCTTGTATCTGAAATAGTGAAGGTGGGAACTAGAATGGTTATCTGGTCTGAATCTCTTTCCCTAGACAAGCGTCTACCTTGAAGAAAACAGACAACATCTGCTTTCTTCATGGCCATCTTAAATCCATAGCTCCAGACTCGTATCACAGACAGGGGCCTGGGAACTCCTACAGTGATGATTAAAGCCAGGGCTTCTCTAGTCTCTCTGCAGAGGATGAAAGAGATGAAATCTTGGCATCTACTTGATGATTCGATTGGATCTTTTTGGAAAAGGAGCTGGAAATCTCAGCCTGAGCTAGGTTCCTGCAATACTATAGAGAGTGGTGTTTTTTGTAATTTCAGTGACACTGAAATGTGTGGTGTGATTTCTGTCTGTTCTCTAACTTATGGATGTTGGATGGACAGCTGTAGTGCATCTTTCAGTTCACAGGGCACACGGACACACCCTTTGTCTACACAAGGTCCTGAGTGAAGCTCTCTGGAAAAAAGAACACCTGCAGCAAAACACTCAGCTGCAGTTAGGTGCAACCTACAGTGGAAGCTAAGGTTCCATGCTAGGAGCAAAAAGCTGTGCAGAACTTCCACCCTGGTATGTTCTTCAAGTTCTCACACTATCGTGGGACTTCTGTGTTTATCTGTGTGATAAAAACTGCTCATTTCACTCAGGAGCTCTGCCACCACAGCCAGCAGCAGCCTCAGCTGGAGCTGAGGCAACTAGACACCCTGCCTGGGGGCACACAGTTCCTGCACCCACTCGGGCCCACTCACAGATTTCTCAGCTATTTAAAGATACAACTGTGCAGTCACACACAGACACTAATGAAGAGGAAATGAGGAGTAGCTCAAGCAGGAGTGTGCACACGTGGCTTTCTTTTCCATATGGTTTCATAATGCCCAATGTGTCATCTTCATTCATCTTCCTTCTGGTTTTATAGCAGGCTTTAAAAATTCCTTCATGCAGGGCAGTGAGGCTTGTGACACCTTCATTATAAAGCACGAAATGGAAAAGATGCTTTCCTGTGATTTCTGGGAAAGAGAGATCTCAACCATTAACAAACTACTAGCTGAAAATGTGTGGGTTTCAGGTAACATTCTTCAGAGTGTTCCTTCAGAGTCTTCTCCCATTTTTTTTTTATCATTACTATTTTTTTGTCTCATATTACTCCACCTCGGAGTAGTTTTGGGAAGCAGGCAGGATTTTGTTTCATGCCTTGCTACTGAATTGGTGTGCTGTCTTGGGATGGAAGAATGAAATCAGGTAATTTCTGAGTGTTTCCTTTTCTTGAGCATACATATAAACATCTACTCAAGAAGTATATATAGTGTATATAGTACATAGTGCTTTAAGGGTTGACATATTTTTGTGAAGATCTGCAATATTGTAAGAAATCAGGAAACTGAAAATCACCAGTGGTTGCTTTTCTGTTGCAGGTATTTGTTTTTAGATTACAGTTTCTTTTCCTCCACTGAACAAATTCTGGTAACTCATTTTTGCTGCCATTGGCTCTCATCACTTCTTTTTGGAGTCTTAGCAGTTATCACTAATAGGCAGAGTGCAAATTTTTAGTAGACAGGAGACTGGAATGGTGTAAGAGATGTAGCTCTCTCCTCCATGCACAGTAAAATCTGGCCTTTTATATTTAAACAGTTAAAGAAGATCTTGAGCTGGAATATGTCTTATATGAGGTGTTTGAAACAGCCTGATAGTGACTCAGAATTTTAAAAAAATGTTTCTGGAAGACAGAGCTAATCATCCATTAGTATTTGGATGCAATGCTTGTCTTGCATTAATTTCCATGCTTGCCAAAACGAGTCTGGCAGAGGAACCAGCTGTGAAATGTAGAAATTAAAATATTAGTTTCGAAGTACTAGTTATGCCCTGTAGCTGCTTGCGGAAGTATTTACATGAATGAAAATGTGAGGCAGCAGTATTATTCAGGTGGTGACGATTTCCATCCCCCCTTTTCTCCTTGTCCCCCTGCTTTATATGCTGAGCATGATGTCACATCTATGGAACATCCCTTGGGCCAGATGGGGTCTGCTGTCCCAGCCTGCTGTGCACCCCAGTGAACTCACTGTTGAGGGCAGTACAAGGGAAAAAGCCTTGATTCTGTGCAAACCCTGCTTAGGAATTGCAAAAGCATCTCTATATTATTAACCCCATGTTCAGCACAATTCCAGAACACAGCCCCACACCAGGCATGGTGAAGAAAATTACCTCCAGCCCAGCACTCAGTGGTACCCTCAGAGTACGAAGCAGCTCAGGCACATCTTCTGCACTACAAGGAACTCAAAAGGCTTCATGACAGGTATCCCTCAGTGGTACACAGTGGTACTTATCTCACCAAAGTCAGATCAGGCTACCATCGGAAAATCCATCTGTGTCAAGGCAGGACCATGGCACTCTACTGACAGTTTCTCTGCCCAAGATTCCAAGAGGATGCAAGGCAGATTGGGGAAACATCAACTTGAAATCAATTCCAAGCCTTCCTTCTGTTGCACGGTCCTTTGCATGATTAGTGAGAGGTCATTTCCATTAGTGAGTGGAGGAAGTCTTTTTCCTATTCTTGCCCCATATTTTCATTGGGAGGGCCACAAAAGCCACATTACTCCTTTCAGTTTCCATGCAAAAATCTCTCCTGTGAGCTGCACAGCTGCTATCTAACATGAGGTGAGGTTTCCAACCACTCTTCTTGCAGGCCCTAGTGGAGTATTTCCAAAAGCAGACAACTCAGTGCATCTCCTGTGAATCACTCAAGTTCACCTGAATAAGGTCCTGACATGACTCTCCCTTGTCTCTGCAGCCCAGCCACAATTCCCTTTTAGGTACACCTTGTATGTTGTCAGAAGAATGTGTTATACTGCTCTCCTGCCACCATTTTTAGCAGTAATGTGTCTAAAATTTAGTCCGAATTATTCTTCAGAAAGTGCTTATCTCAAATGACTTGGTGGATTTATGGTTCCTGATATTTTAGAGACTATCCCTATTTTAATGGCTGGACTGCATTAATGAATCTTCCTGAGTTATCTCTTCATAATCCATTGCTTCAAAACCAGCTGTGAATATTTTCTTCCCATTAAAGCTTATTCCTTTGGGTTTGATGTAATTAATTGCCACTTATGACTTAGAGAAAATATTCCAATAAATATTTATGCCACATGCACAATCTACTCTCTCCAGTGCCCTGTATACTTAATGTTTAACAAATTTCTGTGAACCTCAGCCTGCTACTCATGTTAGAGGAAGCCTGTGGTTTTAACAGTAGCAGCAGTCATAGATGTCCACTCTGGAGGTAGCACAAGAATCCCATTTCTTGATAAAGCAGGTCATGGAGGCACTGAGAATATGTCAGAGTAGAATGCTAGAGAGGATACAGCTGCAATGCCACACTGATCCTCCCAATGTTTATTTATAGCTTTGTCAGAGTAAGGTTAAGCAGCCACTTCTCTTAAGCACAGATAGAAAACCACTGCAGTATGAGACTGTCACAGAGGCAAGAAGATGGCAGATCTAGACAGAAGATTAAAGAGTGTCCCAAGTCTGAAGTGACAGGAAAGAGAAGAAAATCTATTGTCAGTCTTTCACACTCTGAAATTCATGAGGCCGGTTTTGACTGCTGTATGATGTGTGTGGCACTGAAAATGTGGAGATACAACCCTTTAAGGGCATATTTCAATTCTGTCTTAACATTAGCTCATATGTGAAGATATATTTTTCAGAGCCAAGTATGTACAAGAGCAGAAAGTGAACCATATTTTACAGATTATACAAATAATCCTTTCATTTAAGGAAGGTCTTTTAAGCAAGTGCTTAGTCTGCCTGCACTGGGCTCCATAAGGCAGAGAGCGATTGTTGAAGAGGAGGGGTTTTATTTCCCTGTGCAAGCCAGAGAGGAGCTCTCTGCAAGGTACAATTCCTTATCACAGCAGCGTGAACACCCACACATGCCTGAGAAAGGACTACAAACTCAATGCCAAAATTTAGCCTGTCGCTGTTGGTTCCTGCACCTTGTCAGGATGTAATTAAGGTATCGTCAAACCGAATAGGAAGATGAGACTTAAATGTAAAAATATCTCCAGTAATTACGGTTTAGATCCGGAAAGCAATGGATGGATTTTGATTTCTGAAAGAGACAATGCTGTTCCTGAAGATGGTTGAGTAATTATGGAGTGAAAGGTAAAATAAACACCCTCGTAATTCTCTGTCTATGACATAGTGCTGAGGTGTGCAAGCAATCTCATGAGGGAGGGAAAAGGTCTTAATACATAGGTCTGGTGGTTTGAGGCAGAAAAATAGGGCTTTGCTATGTTTGCTAGCAAATGTAAAACTTCATTCAAACACAGCAAAACAAAGTATCTGTTTCAGCTGCGCAGGGTCACTACCCAGGAGCACACACAGCTTTGTTTTAAAAAGAACCAACAAACAAAAATCTCCTCCTTTGGGATTCAAGATTGCACTTCTGTATTTGCTTGTGTAAAGAGCTTTGTTGACTACTACCAGTCCTGGGAATAATCCTTCTTTCTGATCTCCTGTAAGACTACACCTTCACTCAGAGGGCATGCTCTCATTCTTTGGATACTCTGAAGAACATATTGGATACAGGGGCTGTGGCTAAGGGATAGAAAATGTCCTTGACATGGTGTCTGCACTATTGTTAGCAAGTTACCTGGAAGTAATCCAGTAACAAAGACTGATGTAAAACATGAATCTACGTATTTGTACCTAAACATCCAAAGATATGAGTGCCATATCATTAAAAAGACTTGGGTGAAGGAAAGAATGAAAACCACTCATAATCTACTTTTATTCAAGTGAAAGCTGCTGTCCTTTTTTCCCCCAAAATACACCTTGCCAAGGATTTTTCCTTTCTGCATATGTTATCATGCAGTTTGAATTAATTTGTGGGAACTGCTTCCTGGATGTTTTTGTTCCATCCCTTGAGTGAGCATTGGCATTTGTCTGATAATATGGTGAGATGATTCAAGGAAGAATTGGCTAGAAAAACTAATTTCTTAATTTCATAGTTACTTTTCTCTCTGAATTGATTTCCTGCACATTTGTACAAATGCCAGGGCAGTAAATGAGGTGAAGCAGGAGCTGGAGGAGGAGGTGTGATCACAGAAGTCCTGATTTGACCAGCTCAAATTAGTACATAATGGAATCCTTAACCTCCTCCTGAAGATGTTTAAAAGCTTGATGGCTAAACTGCAATGAAAATGAAAATGCTGAAACACCTGCTTAGGACAGCAAAGCCATGCAGTTGCAAGGCAAGCAGCCAGTTGTGAAAATCCAGCTGCTATGATAGCAAAATGACATTCTTCACTATGTCAGTTAATAGAGAGATCACAGACAGTGTGATCTATCATCACATCACCTGTTTGCTTTGGTAATGGTCTGGCTTCTCCCTCACTTGTCACTTCACTAATATAAGCATTGCTTCCCTTCTTTGAAAAGCGTAAGTTTGTCTCCTAGACTGGTTATGTTCTCCTGCACTCAACCAACCAGATTACAACCCTAAACTGTAATTCTTTCTCCTTCTCTGCTCCAGATGAATGAGGGTTTTTCCATGTGGTATAAGCCCATCCAGTGGTTGTTGCTGACTCCACTATCCCACTCCCCCAGTCATGCTGTCCTCCACTCTCCTTTGTGCTTCCACCATCATAATCATCAGACCACTTAAAGAAGAAGTGCCAAAGGCACAGGAGCACAGAAAAGCAGCCAACAAGACGAGAAGGTGTTTTACCATGACTGAATTTGAGTGAAGTTTGTGCTGCTCTCCTTGTCCTTTCCCTCTGCTCTGTGTTCCTGCTGCTCCCTTGGGCTGGACCTAAGCAATATACAACTGCCTATGCCTATGCATACAGCCTGCATTACACACGTCCCTTTATGAAGCATTCTGGAGTGAGCATTTATGTAGTCACAGAGTAGGAGCATTTGCAAATGGAAAAGTTGTTGGACTATTTCAAGAATGCTTCAAAACCTTTAACACTATGGAAACTGTTCTCTCATCAATCTGCCTGCAAAGCCAGTTTTTTCTCAGCTTTAAGGAGATAAAAAACAATTTAAAATGAGCCCTTGTCACATCCTGACTCTTTAAAAAGTGTTATCTTGTTATGCTAAAGTAAGAAATGAGCAATGTTTCTTAGTGCTTTGTTGTAATTGAAAGGCAGGTATTTTCCACCTTCCATATCTATCACTGCCATTCACGCTTCTGCTTCTCTAGGATATTTGTTAAGAAGTCTGCAGGGTTTCTGCCAGTCTGGAAATCCACTGCCTCACACAAAGGCACACTGCTTGGGGAGGGAAGGGTCTACCTTCCTACATCAGTGGTTCTCAAGGACAATTCCTTTTTAGGCTGTGTGGAATAGGAATGTCTGTCTCCCAGCCTCTGTGTAGGGACAAGATGGTCATGCAAAGAGGGATGGGGCATGATGATTTTGTGGGGAGATCATTGGAGCCTGGGTCCATTTTGAGGTGTTTTTTTTTTTTTTTCAGTGCAAATATAATTTCTAATGACTTTTTTACATGTTGCTGGCCTGGAGCATGAAAGGCCAGAGAGTTTCTGGAAAATTCATTTATAATATAAACATCTTGAACCAAATGAATGCCAAATATCTTGCAGGACTATACCACCACTTTTTTTCCCCTACATTTAGTTTTGTATCCTACTTTTTTCCTCAATAATAGTTTCATGAGTGTTTTCATCAAGAATTCCTAAAAGACAAATAAGATACATCTTTAGCAGTGCAGCAATACCACCTTAATCATGGAGATGCTGTAAAAGCATTGTGAAGAAAAGTGTTACATCTTAGCAACTGCTCAGATAAAGTCGTAATTGACATTTCTGTGTGCAAGAGGAAGAGATCATGTTTTAGGAGAGTCCAATGCTAGAAGAAACCATAGATCATCTAATCAAGAAAGAATTCAAATTTCTTAACTTGTACTAACATAAAACAATCAAAAATTTTCAGCACTGATAATTAAGCCAGCTCTTTGGAGAGGAAGCAGGGACAAAGTATCTATCAGTTTTTACTTTTCAAATAAGGTCTTCTTAAAAGCATGTCCAAAGCAGGAAACATCTGTTGTAGGTCCAGAGAAAGAAAGCTGGCAACAGTGGAGTAAGCAAAAGGATCTATTCTTATGTGAAACAACATTTATTTTATGAGGTCCCTCCATGGGATAAGAAGAATGTCACACTACAGAAATTTTAACTGCATTTGTAAATCACTATGTGGAGTTTATGTGTGATTATGTTTCACAAATCCATGTATTTTTTTCTATTAGGTGGATTTCTATTAAGTCCTCATTCAGTAGAGAAACAAACAAAACAAGACTTCTATAATTAAACTACTTTTAAAATACTACCTGATTATATTAGCAGGAAACTATATATTCTAATCTCAGTGGTAAACTGCTGCTAAACAGTACCATTGTTAATGGAAATAATTTAATGAAATGTTTAGCAATTAGAAAAATATTCTCCAAAAAGGAAAAAACCACTTATAATATTGGTGTAGAGGAAAAAGCTCTTTGAGGTAGTTTAACCTTTTAAAGTAGACAGTATGGCAAAATCAGACAATGTTGCCTGAAATAAGAAGGGTAGCAATGACATAATCTTTCTGTAAGTTATCTTTGCTTGGTATGTCCAACCTATCAGAGATAGACATAATTTCTTCTAAGATTCTCTGGGAAATTAAGCAAAAAGTCAAAGCTCAACAGGTCAAAAAGCAAGCCATAATTAATTTTTATATTATTATTTGAGATAATAATTTCCTCTAAGAAAATAAGCCCTTTTTAAGATATTAAATACTAAATAGTAAAATTAGGTGACTGTGGTCAACATGTTTTGCATTAAAAGTAATCTCTTCCTGTATCAAACAACGAGGACACCACTGATTATCTGCCCAATGAACTTGCTTTGGTTAAGAATGTGTTCAGGTTCTCACCCTGTAAGGCTGCTCACTTGCACACTGGGATTAGGCTGTGTATTTTGCTCACTCTGTCTCGTGCAAACTGATAGACCAATGCTCAGTCTGACTGAACACAGCCCAATAACCTCTGGCCATATCCCTAAATTTCACGACGGCAATGACACTGCTGTGTCACTCCTGCTGCTCTCAGGCATTCTGCATCACCCCAGGCAGGGTGCAAACCCTCTGGCCATTGCCTCCACGGGATGGAGATTCAGGTTCCTGGCAGCAGCAGCCCGGGTTCATCAGCTGGAGCTGAATGTGAATGTCTGTCCTCGAGGGAATCCCAGCAGACTCCATGAGAGCCCTCAGCTGATCTTTAGGTTGTGTGCAGCACGAGCAGTGCTGGAGACCTTTTACCTCAGATAAAGCCAATCTTTTCTAAAGGCCTTCTTTGCTCACTGAGACCAGGGAATGGCATTCAAACAGGATTCTGAGCAAAGATCTGCTCTTCTGAGTCCTTCATCAAGTAAAAAACTATTAAAAACAGCAATGTATTTCCATCCAGTTCCATGTAGATAGTTTGTAAAGCAACATAACTCCTATTTCTTCATGCACGTTGTTAAACAAAAGCTGATCTTAATTGCATTATAAACCATAATAATGAGATTTAAATTTAATTTCAAGTGTAAAATGATTCTGTTTGAGTTCTTCAGTAGCTTTTCCTCATCTAATATGGAAAGAGTTTTTTCTCTTTAATTGTGTCTCTCTGCCTTCAGGAAGATTGAGCAGCCTTTTAAACATCTGCTCTTTCCAACCTGTCACTTAACAAGTTATGGTTTGGAACAATTTTCTCTTTGGCTTATTTTTCTCTCTTGTGAGTTGCAGATTATGAACATAAAAAAATACAGAGAGCCACCAAAGTCTGAAAGCCAAATGTGGGGAAACCTCTGCAGTAATCTTCATCAATGTGCTCCATATAGAAATCTGTGGTTTTGGTTTTTATGTTTGCTTTTAAAAAAAAGCTGAATATTACAGACTTTTTTAGTTTAACATGTGCTGTTGTCAGCCCCACACCCTACCCAAATAACACTCAAGGAAATTTTCTCCAGAGGAGATGGCAGTGAGTACTTACTGAGGCACAGTTGCTTTCCGACTTGTCTTCCAGAAAGCCAATTTGGCATGGTGTCCTCTGATTCCGCAGCCAGTAGTCTGTTGATTCTAGCAGACTGTTACTGCAGAGAATCTGTTAAAACAGTTAAGAATAGTTAAAATAATTACAAATTTTGATGAGCCCTATTGTGCTTTGGGGTCCTGAACCCTATTGTTCTAACTCAACAGAAATTTTGCCAACAACATTAGGGGGTGTGGGGGGAGCAAGATGGACAAGATGGTTTGGTTAGAACCCCTCCAGTTACTGCACCTTAAGTCAAATCACTTATAAATCCCCTAAAGCATTAGCCTGTTTTCTTTCAGAACTGAGAGTCCTTGGAGATAGATGCTTGAAGAAAATGCTTAACCCATTATTTTTATTGGAAAATATTGAGTTCTGTGTTAAAGTGATACACACAGATGTTGGAAAAACTAATTATTCAATTACACCAGAGTACACAAACTTGCAGCCTTTATGACTGACTGTATCTCTCTCCGCAGTAGATCAGAACCATTCATTCTGCTAGCAGCCTCATTTCTGGGACTTCCAAGGCTCCAAACTCCTTCTTGCTAAACAAGATTTTCTGTTTTCTGAGAAGCTGAAGTACTTTAGACCTTCTGTAATGAGTCCCAAGGTCAGTCAGCACCCTGAGACCAAAACTTTGGGTTTAATCTCTGTGTTGACTTAGACTACAGCTTGTGCCACGGCCTCCGCTCGGAGTCAAAATGGGGCTACAGATAGCTGTAGACTTTAAAGAGGAAAAGCCAGTTTGCAAATCTGATGCTTAGATTAAACTGAATTCTTTATTTTCTGCCTCTGTACTAATATTCTACCATGAAAATGAGGGACCATCAGTACCTTTAAAACATCTAGGGAACAGCAGGAAAAATACTGCTGCACCATTGATGCTACTTACAGAATATTTTCTATGGCTTATCATGTTCCCCAGGCAGCAATGTTAAGAAGTATGTTTGTGAAATAGATGTTTATTTTATTTATACTTGCAATTCTTGTATCACATGGAAACAGACTGTACTCTAGTTTTTAGACTTTTATTTTAGTAATACTTAAAATATACTTTAGTATTACTTAAAAATGAAAATTTGTTGCTTGGGAAAAAAATTCTACCTACAGTACTTTTGTTTACCTGACTACACGTTTTGTATTGACACACATTTGTCCTACTTCAAGATCACTTGATCTCTAACCCTATATCCTTTCCTTAGGAGGAGAAGTGAGAATAACTTGTGAGGCCTGCTCACTTCTCAGGGAAGACAAATGACTGTGGAAAGCTGCTCTGGCCAGTTGACACAGTTTTCTAATACTTGGGGGCAACCGGAAGTAAGCTTATTACCACCCACAGACTAACACCCACTCTAATTTTTTATCTTTCTGGTAGAAAGTCAGTCACACAGTTAATATTTCATTCCCTGTATTACACTTATATTGATTTCTGAATAAAAGTCAGCAGCAGAGGGATGAGGAGGTAGAGGGGAACACCAAAGCCCCTGAGCTTGGCCTGCTTCAGTGCCCTTTTTCGGCATCCTCCATGGAGACTTTTCACCTTTGTGATTGTTTCTCAGTACAACAGTCCTGCTAGGGGTTTTCTTCCAAAGAGCTTTAGAATACAAATTTAAGGTTCACAAAATACTCAGAGAAAGTACTGTGTCCAAAGACTTTGTTCTGAGAATGCCAAAGGCTCATGAATGCTTCACATGAACAGCAGCCTCTTCTTGGGGCTGCTAGCTAATCTTGTTTACCAGTGCAGTGACTCTGAACTCAATAAATTTTATAACCTTCCATCATGGTGCAAAAAGATTCCTGCCATCAGAACTAACTCTGAGACTAGATGGGGAAAATAATATACTCCATATCCCAAAGAAACAATTTCCTGTTAGTGTAATAAACTGTTGTGTGCGTTTGGGTATTTTAAAGGAAATCTTGGAGCATTATGAACTGGTTGTTAAAAATCTAGAATTAAGCGTTCTTTGCCTCTTTGTGAAAAAGTAGCATCCTCTGAGGCTTTATGAAGACATATAGAATTGAACATATACAAAAATGCACACATCCATATATATACCCGATTTCAGATTTAATCAGATTCTACACATACTCATCCTCAAGGGCTGAAGTTCTAATTACCTGTTAAAACATAATTTTGCATACACAGGAAACAGTTCCCTTTAGCTCAAATAGCTTTTGCTGCAACAAGCAATCTTGCTCCATTTCCTTAAAGCTCACAGTGAATTTGTCTTCAGCCTTAATCACTTTAGATCTTTCTCTCCCAAAGCTCAGACAGTTTCTGAGAAACTGTGATATACAGGAATTTATCACACAGAAACAAGCTGCAGATATCCTTGGTGCTGCTTGTCTTTGCCTCAGAAGGACTTGGTGTGCATTTCAGAACAGCTCAATCATAGCAGATGTATGTGATAAACCCATGAAATGAACTGGGCAGTCCATACTTCCCCTGCTTTGTCTCCTGTGGGATGTTAAATGACCCTTGGTAGCTTTATCTTTCTTTCAGAGGGTGTTTTTACCAGGAAGCAAATACTGGTATAGCAGCAGCAGAAGAAATAATTCTTCTGAACAAATGTTTTCGTCAGGCCAGGTCATGGTTGCCAAGCTTGAGTCACCCCAGGGTGGTTTATGAGTTCCAAGGCTTTATATTGCATTTAATTTTTTGTATGCAGCTTTTCATAACAGACTTTGAAGTTAAGGGTAAAAATTATTACATGGAAGTTTTGGACAGCATGTGATTTTTAACTAACCTCAGGTAGAAGAACAACATTAGTAGGAATATGTTTTCCCTGGGCCAGACTCTGCTCTCCTGTGCATAAGTAGTTCTGCACATACACTTAAGGATGCATCCAGAAATGTGAAGAAGGGTGAATAGGCATAAAATTTTTAATACTGGAGGTTGGGGGGAATAATTTACAGCAATTCAGATTTGAAAAAGACAGGTGAGAAAAACAAAACCAGACATACTTGAGTCCACACAGCAGAAGCTGGCAGAGGTCAGCAATCTAAGGAACAAAGGTTGGCCCAAAGTCACCTGGAAAGGCCCCAGAAATTACTCCAAAAGGAAGTGCTGTGGGAATGGGGGAATGCAGGAAAAGTTCCAGAGACCTCCTCACACATGGTTTTACACAGGTGTGAGTGGTGCTCAGGAGATGGAGAGAGACTTGAGCCAGTGGTGGCAGGAGTGAGGGGCAAACTTTGGATCAGTTTAAACTCCATCTTATGAAACAAAAATTCTTGCATTAAGACCATTATAGACATGATATTGCTCAGAGCTTTCCCATTATTACTTCTGTGAAGGAAGGAAGGCCACCTTGCAATGCTCATCACAGGTCGGGTTACACACACTTGCTCTGCAAAAATGTATCTATAGGAGCCATGTGAAATTTTGGGCATACTTCTTTGGTAACAGACAGTATTATTGTGGTCAAAGACACACATATGGTAAGAGTAAATGGAATATTTCTTACAGCCTCTTGCTATTGTAAGGCAATTCTCCCTCTTAAATAGGTTCATGTGTTTAGATAAAGTGGGAGTTTGCATATGCATGAAAACTTGATGGGATATTCATGCTTTTAAAGGAATATACTGAAATTCTTATAGCAAAATAATATATGACTGCAATGATCAAAAGCTTGAAGGGGTTGATCTAAACTAACAGAGCTAGTTAATGAATCATAAGCAATGTGAGAACTGGTATTCTTCAGATCTGTATCCCTACCAGCACATTCCCATTGCCATTCTTGTATTTAAACATTTTTTCAAAATATACTGAGGTGAGATACCTTCTTCTCCTTCAGCTGTCAGTCTGCAGTCCTGCACTTCTAAGGCAAGCAGTATCATTTGACAAAATGTCTTCCTCCTGTCCTGTACTTCTCTTTGTTCTTATTTAATTAAGACAAGCGCAGGGCCAATTCCACTGACACATTGTTAGGATTTTTGCTATCAGCTGAAAACTGAAAAGCAACTGAAAGCAGAATTTGATTCATTGACCATACTCATGGGACAGCTGCACACACTATATACTGCTGTATATCTGGTTTGGAGCAGGATCATCACGCTCAGAAAATAATTCAGGATGAATCTGCATCATGCACTAAATGTGAAATCAGCAGTAATTCATGGTTCTAAAAAAAAGTTTTCCACTCTCATCTAGAGACTCAGCCGTCAGCATTGCTCAGTGTGTTGTGAATCAATGAACTAAATCAGCCTCTAGCAGAGTGTGGATTAGAAAAGTCACTCTTTCCCAGAGGAAAATACTGTGTATGAGTTTAGTGTAACAGCTTCCTGCTCCCTGATTTAGATCACAAGACATTAAAATACAGTAAATATCTATAACCGAGACAGCATTAAAAAGGCTCTGCTCCACAAATGAAACATCTGCGTCTTCATGACTAAACATCTTAATTGCTTTTGTTAATTACTACTCATTAAAAAAAGACAGGAAAGTGGGACATACAGAATAAAATATCAAGGAGCACATCTTCGGCATTTGTTTAGGTTAGTCTGTGTAGTAACAGGCTACATCTCATATGGTTCCTGACAGGAGGCATTCATGCCAAATATAACTACTCAAACCTGCAAGTCAACTGTTTAAACTGTTCCCTTGCAGCAGAACCCACAGCATCTCACCCCACCACCAATTACACACCTAACTTATAAATCGCCTAACAGAGGCTACAAGAGAATTCTTCATCCTTTTCCACACACACACAAAAGGTAAATACTATCTCTGACAATGGTGTAAAGAAGCCCAAAACATCCTGTTGGTTGTCAGAAGCAAACAACTTATTTTAGTGTGCTGACAATCATAAAATTGACTTTTTTACAATGAACAGCTCAAATGTATGGAATAGGACAGGTGAAGTGGCTCTCAACCACGTGATACAGGCTATCCTTTAAAATTAGAGTGATGCTTCTGAATGTGACCAAGCAGGAGCATTTGTAAAGGCAGTGGTGGCACGAAGTGCTGTGCCACTGTCCTTCACTCTTACGTAAAGTGGACAACTCTGAGATTAAATGAAAATTTAAGATGTTTTCCCACACAGTAGATTTTTTATCTATATGATTCCAATTACAGTCAGCAGCATTTTTAAAAACCAAGTGTTATTTTGCAAATGAACCCTTTGATCAAATGAAGTATAGACACTTTATCTTTTAGCCATTTTGGGGTGAGGAGGACAAGCCCAGTCCCAGCATACACATCTGTCTTATCGAGTTCTATCTTTACATCAATGATATTATATCTAAAAAAATTTCTGTGCATGGTTTTCAGGATAAGGAAAAGAAATCTTTAGCATCTACATGTTTTATCCTTCTCTCTTCTTACATAAAACAAACAAACAAACAAAAAACTCCAAACCAGAAAGGAAAACATTATTAAAAGTCAGAATTATGGGAAGATTGAATGAACTGTGAAGGTTTTAAACAAATGCTAAGAATTATGCCTGTGGGAGACAGTAGAGCTCTTTATTGCGAAGTGAGGTGAAAGACAGCCAGTCCTCCTCAACAGCCTCTGGTAGTGCCCCCTTCCCTCAGACTGTAAAAAGGTCCTAGGAGGAATAAAAGGTCTTCACCTTTGTATCACTCGTACTGAAATTAGCTACAAGCACAGAATGACATCCGACCCCTCCTAATGACATACATACGCACACACAGATGTCACTTTTTTCTCCCACATGCCCTAAATTAAATTAGTACATATAAACCTGGTTTTAAGAAACAATAACAGCAGTCTATACCACCTCCTGTTGTAGAAACAGCTATAGTCAAAGCTTTTTAATGAAGGACCCTGCATTGCACTGACCTGAGAGCAGCAAAGCTCTCTTGGGGTCTCAGGTACTTGCCATTTATTGAAGAGCAGTCCTGAAGGTATTCATGCTATGCACTACTTTTATTTAATATAATGAAATATCAGATAATGAGGTAAATTAGAAATGTTCAATGGGAGTTTATCTCCTATATATGTATAATGTATTTTGGGACCAGACAAGTACAGACCAGGCAGATAAAAACTGCAAGATACCATAACAGCCCCACTAAGTTATTTTTCTGTATCAAACCTTTTTTAAGTATCACTTAAATTTTGTATTGCTCACTAAAGCTGAAAGCTAAAAAGCAAAGCTATATATATATAGGACTTTGAATATAACATAAAAATAAAAGTTACCTTCTTACATGCTGTGACAGAGCTTCCCAAACTGCTTGCAGAACTGTCTGCGCTGCTGCCTTGGCGCTCTGGGACTTCATGCATCAGTGGAGATTCAAAGTTGCTGAAGAACAAAAAAGAAACAAGCCCCCAAAAACCTTTCCAGTGACTCAGCTACATAAATAACTCAAGTAATACCAAAACACAGGTCAGTAAATATAACTTAGATACGAGAAGCTGTCTATACTCTCCTTGCTGATGCTACCAGTCTATTTAGTGCTAATTTTCCCTTTTTGGAAGACTATCCTGAGCTACACACTTTGTATACAAAATAGGAGACTGATGTCTTTTGAAGACTAGAGGAAAGCATAAACTGCCTATAAACAGACCTGTCTGTCCTGAATGCCACTGTAAAAAGTGGTACTAGCTTGTTTTCATAGGCAAGCAGCTTGGAGCAGCAAATGGAATACTTGCTGCATTAATTCAGCTCGGTAAACAACAGAAATATTTGCTGCATTTTTACCTGCCAGGATGGAAGTAAAGGGGTAGTAACTGAAAAGTAAGAAACACAAAGGAGAGAGGTAGTATTTTGTAATCCAGATGGAATAGCTTGATACACTGTAGGTTTGGAGCAAAGGTAAGGTGTGCACATACTCTCTTTTTTGAGTCAGTGATACACAACAAATATTTTTACTTTGGGACTGTGCAGATGTGAAGTAAAAAAAACATAAAAACAAGTTCCCCCAGCCAAATTATTTGCACACACAGCAAGAAACAATCCTCATACTTTTCTTTTGGAATAGTTCAGGCCAGTCTTCTAAGATCTTCCACTGTGTAACAATCACATGGGTCCAAGATGAATGAAGCTTCTCCTTCTGGTCATGACATGATCACAGTAAAAGGCTACATGTGCTATAGAACTATTTATCCACAAACATACTAGGAAAAAAAGTATACTACTTTTACTTGATCACTTTCTGCTTCCCCAGCTGGGTCTTGAAAGTGTTTTTAATTATCGCAAGTCACCTATGAGAATACATGGAACATGTTGTGATGGGCCATAAAGAGTGACCAGGTTACCATGGCTTGAGTAATAATCTCTCCAACAGGGTAAGAGACCATGTGCAACTTTCTGCTATGCCCAAACCTAAATCCTCAGTCCCCTTTACTGGAATGTAAATCACTATGATAAGAGGAGGCCACTTTCACTTTTTTTTTCCCAAAATCCACAGTCAGGCATGACTAAGGCTACCTTTTCCTCAAAGATTCATGCATATATCTTTCACTCGATACTGCTTAGGAATAGCTATGAATATATGCATTCCCACTGGTAAGGAGCTTTGTCAATGAGAATTCTGCTGTTGTGTGTGGTGCTATTCCATAACAATTTTAAAAAAGTATCTAGATGTGCCGGAATTAGAAGAGTGAATGAAAAATATAAAACTAATTTAGCACTTATTAATTGCTAGATTGGGAGAAGCATCAAGAATCATATGGGATGACTGAATACAGATGCACAAGTGAGACCAGAGGGTTAATTGACTTCACTTGAAAGATGTGTTACTACTCAATACTCTGGAAGATACCGACATCATTGGTACTTAGAAAAAAGACTTTTGCCTGTTTACAAAATTCTGCTTCATTGCTCAGATGATGCAGATATACAGTAACATTTCTGGGCAGTAATTTCTCAGGCATTTCACAAAGCAAAATAGCATTTTACAGGCCTTATACTGAGTTCTTCAACAGAATGAGGGAAATTAAACAGATGAAGTCAGTTCTGGCTTGCTATCTTCATTTAAAGTAGGAACCTCATATTCAGATGGTCAAATCTTACACAAGTTAAGTATCCTCCTTGATAAGTCCACATTGAGATGCAGCCTCTGTACAAAGTAAAACTCACTACTCCCCGCAGAAGCTGTGCACTGCCTCTTTTCATAAGATGCATCAACTCTGCCATCTAATAGAAAATTACAGATCAAGGCTGACCTGCAGCTTGAAGTACAAGGCCTGTTGTTTTCTCCTGCTCTTCACTGAGAGGAAGACTGAGTGGCTCTGCCACTGCTTCACAGGGAGCTGATGGGCTGCTAATGACAATTTGCTCTCAGTTCCACTGTGTGCAGGGAACCCAACTTCACTGCATCAAGGGTTGCTGAGTCCAACAGCAACAAAGATAACACGTTGACTACCTGAAGGCCTTCTTTGGAACTTAATTAAACAGTACAAGTAGAATAGCACATTAAAGCATAGCTGGAAAATGTAGTTGAAGAGTCAAATCCTGGAGTATCAACAAATCCATGCTATCTCTGGACAATATTTCAGAAAGAGGTAGCACATGACATCTCCCACACAGAAGTAAAGCTCTCCTCCAAGTCATGCGGAAAGTGAAATGGTCTGTAAAAGCTTCTTAATCCTTTAAAATCTGTGTTCTTTTCAAAATAAGCCTACTTTTCATCTGTAAATATAGAAAAACCTTGTTAAAAGTACCTGATGACTGAAAGAAATGTAGAATGCCATTAAATGTTTTAAATGAGACAAGGCTCCCACTTAGACTGAAGTTCAGACAGGAAACCCAACTGCCTTTGGTGTTCCCAAAATTTGGTAAACCAAAATCCTCTTGTCACCTATCCCAGTCCTCAGAGTTGTATTTCACATCCAGCTGATTACTTGGAGCACAGGAAAAATCAGCAACTGTGTTTCACAGGACAAGGGACAATGCTTTTACAAGTATCTCTAAGACTTTCAGAACTTTTTTTTTGTCTTAGGTTCACGTTTCTTGTTCTGTAACTGCAGAGCAGAACAGCTATTCCCATGCTGCACTGCAGTTCAGCTCCTGAATTGTGCCAGGGACAGGAACTCTGGGCTCCTACCGCTTGCAAACAGCTTCAACCAGTCAGGGTTCAGTCACTGAAAAGCAGAAAAATTTTAACAAAGAAGTTTTAAAATAGGAGAGTTACATTCAGTTTTAGACTCCACAGCCTTTTCCTTGTTGACTATATGAGTACACAATTTCTAAAAGAAGCACAGGCAAACCTCCCTGGCCACTGTTGCTGGTCAGTCAGGTCCGTGAGCCCCTCTAGGTGTCACACAAAGGAGGCGTGTAGCAGTGTATGCCAACTGATGGGAAAATGAGCACTCAGCTGTGCTTCTTCAGGCTGGGAATCCAACACCACAAATGTGACTCTTCTGTAACTCAGTGAGGTGCAGTGTAGGAGGTCCTGCGTAGGTACCTTCACGGGCACAGCTTCTTCTTCCAGCATGGAACACGGATTTGGTTTTCAATTATCTCAACTCTTGGTTAGGGCAAAGTTTCCTCTTCTCTTTATCCTGTGAGTACCCTTTCTAAGCTTTCATTCTCAACAGATGCTTTCTCAAGAGACCCTCCTCAGGCCATACAGCTCTTCCAGCCTCGCTCTGTAGCAAAGGCAGTAATATAAACCTATTTTTCATTAACTCTCCAGGGAAAAACTATTCTGTCTTTGAGAAGCTTCCTGCTCTTATTAGTTCCTCAATAGCAGGAAGCTGAAAGAAACTCTTGCAGAGATGTAGCCAGCTCATCATCAAGGGATAGCTCTGCATTCACGTACTATCCCATTAAGATCCACACAAAGAGCTGGACTTTCAGGACACCTGGCGCAGATTGGAGCCTTTTCACGACAAGATAAAGAAAATTGTTGAAGTTTTCAGGTCTCAGTTCTCAAGTTTGCTTGGGTCCCTTTTTTAGTAAGTGATGGAGAATGCTGATCTGAATTAGATGTGCTCATCTGACTTGGAGGTATCACAAAAAGCCACAGGCATAGCAAGCAATCTCTGTTAAGGGATGGTTCATTTTGTGAGTTTTCCTTTGGTGTGAAAGATCCTAATCTGTAATTCAGCTTTTGAAACTGAAGTTGGGAACCTGGACCTAGACATGGTGTTAAGTGCACCATTTTCACCTTAGTATTTCTATTAACAGAGAAGTCTCCACACTCATTTGCCACCAGGTGCTGTCTTACTGATTCATGAATTGTAACTGATGATTTTTTTCCTACAAACTATATGCACTCACAAAGAATACAAACAAATTTCCTGGAAATTAGATGACTGTCGTAAATAGCTATGAGGTTTTTGTCACTAACTGTAATAATAACACATCATGTCTTTATTACACTAACTGTAATAATAACACATCATCATTGTCCAAAAAGCAAACCAATTGCTTCATCTTTCCTATGTTGAATAATTCAAAAATACTGACCTCGATGACTCAAGACTTAATCAAAAAACTCACAGCTGCTCCTAAAAATAATTATCTTCTTTGCAGATGTGACAGATGGTGCTACATCAACTAAGATGAAGAAATTTAAAGAATTCCCCAGGTTACCACTAAAGAAAATTAATCTTGTGAAACAATATCAGAAACTTCAATTTCCTACCATCTTGAACAAGCAAAACCAGCTTCCCAAAACTTGCTGTTCAATAATCATTCCTAAGGAGCAATCTCAATAAATAATAAGTGACCGTTACATATGTATTTTTTGAATCAATCATATTACAGCCTGCTGCTTTTCCTTCTTTCATTACGACTCCTAATCTTGGCATTTGAACATAGAAAATATACTGATCCATGAAAAAAAATAATCTTGAAGGAAGCAAACTGAATAAACACAGTGAGGTTTCTCAGTGCAATTAATGCCAAGCTATAAACATTTCTGGTTTTCTGCTAATATTTGTAGTGAACATCATGAACAACAAAAAGGGGATGAATCTTATTTTGAAATAGAAATATGAGAGAAGTGAAAGCAGAGCAAAATACCTCAGCATCTTCTTACTTTTACCCTCACAAATAAACCCAAAAGCTACTCATCAACTGAGGAAGGCAGCCAGCTTAATCCAGACCCTAAGCAAGAAGCAGTTTGAAAGGCATGCAGTGTTCAAACAGCATCTCTTAACTACAAAGCCTTTTTGAAGTGGACAGACTGGTCATACTCTTTCCTCATGCTACCTTTCAGTAGTAAATTTTACAGTTTTAAAATTTACCTTTGCAAGTCATCAGGTCAGCAAAGTCACTAGGAGCAAAATCTCAAGATGTAACAGTGTCAAAATTACTATTCCAATCCATATAAATAGTTTTTATTCAGTCTGGATCATGTGTATACTTCAATCAGAGCACAGATGGTTAGTCAAACAGACGCTCTATAAATACCTCAAACAAATGTCTTTCTGATTTTGTTATGGATTTGGAACCCATGTGCAGAATATAATCACTGGCAATACCAGGATCTCATCTTGTAAGGTATTCATAGACTTTTCAGTCTCCCTTGGCTGCTATTGGTTTCACTGGAAACTAAAATACTGAATAATTCCCTTCATTGTCTATGCAGTCTAACAGGTATAGGATTGGGTTTTACAGCACACTGAGACTAGAAGTTTAAATGCTTTATATTCAGATTGCTCATTTCATAGTGTCTATGGGGTACTCTTGATTTACATTTCATTTTTGTCACTGATTCAGCTGCCAGAAGGCCAGGTCTTTAGCTACATGCTGATGAAAAACAAAAGTAGAGAAAAGACAACCCACGCTGGGTACGCCTCAGAATGCCCGAAGAGCCCTGAATGACCTTTATTCTGCTCCAAATTAAACCAGTAAATAAATCTAGAAGCAGTAGCAATAATCAGCCTTCTTTCAAACCATGTTTTTAAAATATTATAAAAGAATAGACAAGTTTTACCTAAGAATAAATGTAAACAAAACTAACTACATTTTTTATGATCTACTTAGAAATATTCTTTCCTTCCCGAGTTTACTGATTGAATTACTAAGTGTAAAATAACAAGGCTTTATGTACAAGTCTGACAAACTCCTCCACACTCAACAGCTATGGCAGCATATATGCAGTTCAGAGAGCAGGCAAACAAATCAGAGTTGGCACTCGGGAGCTGAAGGACAGATGATTGGGTTGGTGGGTTTGGATGTAATTATTTCAGTAATTTACTGACAAAACTGGCTCTTGCACACAGCTGATAGGCTGCCTTTTCCCCACCTATCTCTGGCTATGACACAGCTTTAGGCAATTCTACATGGACCTTTGTTATGCTGGTAGAACGGCTGCTTACTAAGAAAACCTTCTAGAAAGAACAGGCTTGGACCTTAGAAGAGACTACAGAAAAGCACAAGAGGAACTGTGAGATCTCTTCTGGTGGGAAATGCCTACAAAAATTGCCAGGTAACAGGAACTTCTACAGAGTTCCTGAGGTGAAGGGTGTTTTAGAAGGTATGAAAAGATGCCCTGGATCAACAGCTAGGAACCAGGCAAGGTCTGATGAAGAAGAATGACTGAACTCAGGAAAGATTAAGGAACAGACCCTTAAATTCAGGGAAGACCAAAGGACTTTACCTTATGGAGATGGACTGAAAGACAACTCAGACTGGTTTTCTGCCCCAAAAGCAAGGAGTCTGTACTCAGGTCTGGAGTGCCAGCCAGTGGGAAACTAAGGCTCTGCTGAGGGTTTGACTGCAGGAAAGATAAGAAATCTTTTTAAAGGAAGGATTCTTCAAGCAATTAGTGTACATATAACTTAAAGTGAGCAGTGCTGATCAGGAAGATGATTTTAGAGAGATACAGGAACAGGTATCACAGAAACATCAGAATAAGGCAGTTTCATATTCTCCACAGCAAAGCAATAGCCTTGCTCCTAAGTCAGCAAAAAAACAATATAAAATCTTAAATATTCTTAAAAAGATGTCCCACAAAAAATTCCTTATTCACTTAGCATATGTAGATGCACTGTATAATAGCACTGGTCCTTGTGCTGTGGAAATGAGGACAAAAGAGGAAATAATTGTTTTTCCACTCTAGCAAAAAATGTTCATGACAGTGCACTTATTAAGAAAGTTATATTATTATTGCATTTTTGGTGGCAATGCCTATTCTTAATATAGATCATGTTGTTAGCGCAGCACAATGTAATAGTCCAAATGTATGATGTTACCTGATCCTCCTTTAAAAAGAATGGAAAAAACATTGTGACACAGCTGGAAACTGGTGAAATTTGGTCCAAATTAAATACATAACAAATGTGCAAGCAGCTCCCACAGATTTCAACCAGAAATGGGAATTCTCAGCACTTTTCAAGATGAAATCAAAGACGTTGCAAATTAGGCTTTCATGCCATAAACCACTGGGTAATTTTTCAGTCTGTTTTATATGTTTCTTGTATCTAACAAACAACTTGTGTTCACTGCCTGCTCCTCTTATCACCATTTGCTGTGCACAAACTGTCAGCTGGGCATTTCAGGACAACCAGTGCAACTCGACATAGGAAGACTGCAGTGTTTTCATGTGGAGGATGTAAATCTTGCCTTAACTTGTTCGTTAAGTATTTTTGGCATCTTATTTATGTTATATAGCCAAACACCACAGTCAGGCTTCTCAGCTTTTGTCATCAACAAATGTGATTCTCATTCAGAGCATCAGAGCAACAACAGTCAGATACTGACAAAACAAGCCTCAAAACACAGTACATGCAATGAAGTATTTTACTGTCTGACAACCTTTTTTAATGGCTACCCCTTTAAAGATCTCAAATTTAATTTATAAAAGCTTTTCAGTGATTGTATTCAAGACAGATATTGAATATTTCTGAAGAGAAGAGTACTGTGACAAAGATGTTCATAACTTAGAAGTAAATGCATATGTCATGATTTTATTTGAATAGAAAATGCACGTACCTAATCAAAACTTGCTAGCTGTTCGTGTGTTTTCCTTTCTAGATTGATTACAAATCAAATAGACTGTAAAAGCTTAATTGAAATGTGGTAGGTAGTCAGGATGATGTGCGTGATCAGAAGGTGAACATCACTTTCATCTTTTGAAAGGCATTTTTCTAACATTCAGCAGACTTTCTGAAATTCTTTGTACCAGCTCTCCACAGAAATTATAAATCTGTCTTTGGAATTATAAGATTAAGAAAGGGGTGACCTGTCTGAACCTAAATACAGATATTAAAGCTAGAAGCTTGGGAATTTCCCACTATTGCAGAATCACTTTCAGCTACTTTAAAAAAGGGCAAAGCTGTTAGTGAAAAGGGACTACTGATCCTGGAAAACCAGATTTTTCAACAGAGAATTTGAATTATTTGAACATCTCGAGGTCTTGGAAAAAGAAAAGTATATATATGACAAGCCAAGTGGCCATAGTATCACACTGTACAGTGTTCTTTGTTACAAATCATGAGAATTTACTGCAATGTAGCATTGCTGAAGATGCACCTTTCCATATCACAGATGTTAATGTCTCTGAATACTATAGGAAATTCTAAAAAAATACTTATTTCAGATGCCCAAAGACTCCCCAGCCAGCAGGAAGCCACAGAACTAATCAGCGTAGCATGACAACTTCTCTTTTCTTTTCCTTNCAATCAGAGTAGAGGGAGAAAAATATGGTGAGATTATCGGGAATCTGTAAGGCATGCACTATCTGAACCAGTGTTATGCCATGCCTTTTACAACACAGGGACAGTGACACTACAGAACGATCCCTCCCACCAGCAAATAAATAACCAGGTTAGTCTGTGTGGATGTTCTCAGTCAACAGGGAGTGCTTCAAGTGAAACAGTCAGATTAGCCTCATCCTCAGCACAATGGTGGCTTGCAGGTATTTTGGAAGCCACCAAAGACATTTGGATCTCCTGTTTGGCAGAACAGCTTTAAGCAGGTGTTTTGAACCAAAATGCTTGAATTCGTCCCTTCTATTTAACCATAAGAGAGCAAAGATTCTGCTGCTGTGAGCAATGACTGGAGATTTGGTTGACAATCTTCCAAAGAGAGTCTGCTCTTCTTCCTCTGCTCTCAGTAATAACACTGTGCAATTGTAGCATCATTTCTACAGCTGTAAAATGAAGGCAATTTGTACCCTATTGTAATTTCTTTGGTCAGGCAGCTATACCAACATATCTATTCGTTAAAAAAATAATTGGTCAAAATGACACTTTATAGTTGTGATATTGGTCCCTACTAAACTCAATTTGATTAAGGTAAATATTCTACCTTAACAGTATCTTAAGTACTTTCACAAGTACTTATCAAAGTACCTATCCAGTAAATGTATTATTTCTAGTAAACGTATATATTTCTTCAACTCCATTCTGTTTCCCAGCCCTTCCAATTTGAAAGAAAGCCAAGCTGATTTAGATTCCTGATAAACCTTCCAAAACATTGTTTAGGATTATAACAGAGTTCAGAAAGCAATATGTTTTTACCTTGACAAAACAATAGTCTAAAAAAAAAGTGTTTTCATCTGAAATAGTCACAGAAATTTCCTATTCTCTTTAATCCGGTATTGTTTCTATGACCACCTGCAGTTATATTTGTAAACTATCTAGATAAAATGTCAGGGTACATTCTGCTTATTTTAATGCCAAAGAATACATTCTGTCACTGCTTTTTTACAAAAAATCTTATTTTAACATACTATACATGCTTGAAATATTTTTGAAAAATGCTCATTTGCTACTAATATTCCAAAGAAACATACATTTTATCAATTTTGATGCTGTGTTAATATGTTAACAAATACAATCTGTGATACGACAGAAAAAAAAAATCTCAAAACTCATTTGCTTAAAAGTATGTTTTTTTAAAAAAAGCATTATAACATTGACAGAGATGTGAACAAAATGAAGTTGCCTCTAATCAACTTGGCTTTTAGTACGATAAAACATGCTTTTGTTCAATTCTATCAAGATACTGCTAACACTGTCATTGGTTTAACTTGCTTCAATTTGTGAAAAGTTTTTTTCCATGGACTATAATGTGATTAACAGGACTGAGTGGTAGGTGAAAGTAACATTCACAACTTTTTTCTCACTTATACCAGCTTTAAAAAAGCATGAGATTTCAGTCCAAGAAACTATGATTGGGCTTTTTTGGCAACATGAATGCTTCTTTCTACCCTGTAAAATCTACAGCCTTTCCTACTCTATATAATGAACATGGGACATGATCTCTGAGAGTCTAAGAGTGAAACAGATCAATGTGTTAATAATTTAATTAATCTGCTTTTTTCCCTTGGTGGCAGGACGTAGATAAACTGCCACTGCTTTGCAATGAACTTCAAATTCAGTATGAAACTGTTGTGATACCTGGGCTTGACATGGTTAACTTGTTCTCACTGGGATGCACAAGGTCCAGCAGGACCATCTGCACCACTGACTGAGCTCAGATTAAGCTCTCAGACAACCTTATCGCTGCCTGCAGCGTGATTCTGTGAGTACTTGCCAAATGAGAATTTCTACACTTACACCTAATGAAAAAAAATATAAACCAGGTCCGCCTATTAACGTCATTAAAAGTAGAGGTTGGCTCTTGTTTCATGTCTTTGAGTGTGTTTAAATTTTTCTCTGATCAGCACTACAAAGTTTAAGATCTTTCTATTCAGAGGAACAGAAAAAGAAGTATGCACTTAAATCCAGGTTTCACTAAATTACTATTTTTTCATTAGTGGGCATCACTTTTACAACTGCAGCTACAGAAAAACACAGTCAATACAGAGGTCTGATTCTCTGTATCCAGAAGCAATCCATGCAAGGTAAACCTGGCCTTACAGCCTCTTTGCTTCATTATTGGATGTGGACTAGTATTTGTATTTATATTACTTGTTTATGGCCTGTCACTACTTTTCAGTAGTTAATTATTCTTCTAATACGTGATGCCTTAAAAGCCTTGCCCTCTGAATCAGAAAATCACCTATTGCACTCAACAAATATGTACTTACTTATGAATTAAATTTTCTTGTATGAAATAAAAATCTGCTATTGTTGTTAGTTCCAAAAGACACCTCTCTCTTATAGTCAGATGCATTGTTCCATAATGCACAGATTTCCAAAATCTGAGAAGTAAAAGTACCAAAACTCTGTGTTTGGTAGCTATACTAGCATATAAATTACATTATACAAACACTGATACAGGTCATGTACGCTACCTTTCAGAATGTGGACAATGTAACTATTGGATTTCACTGAATTTACGGCATGTATTAGATTTACGATTGAAGGTCTTGGCAGATACAGTGTGGTCATTTAACTAAGATCCCTAATAGCTGTGCTATTACTTCTGTATTTTTACATGTTCAAGAAGCAATTTTTTTAATTCCAGTTGAGGGGAAGGTCTTATTCCAGAGTTTATGTGAGGATAATGGGTTTTCATTTCAACACCATAGCACGCAAATCTTTTCCTTTTAAAAATAAATGACCTGTTCATTTTTATTAGATGTCTACAGTGGTAATACACATTTTTCACTGAGAAGGAGGACATTGCCCTGACAACATAGAAGAGGAACAATCTATGAGTATGTTGTTGAAACATTACCCTGCTGATTTGATCCCTTCCCTTTTCAAATTGAAATAGCATAGATGGTTATAAATGAGTCTTAGGGGAAGCAGATTGGGAACTAATTTAAACACAGTTCTGAAAACAGAGACACCCTTTCTTTCTCCCTTTAATATTCTGAAGAGCCACTGCGTGTAATGAACAGCTCCACTGCTGACAGAATGCCTGCACATGAAATTCTGCTAACTACGCAATCTCACAGGGAATGCATGAGGATCACAGAAGTTTTTCTCTGCTGAAAGAAAATACAAGCCCTATGGAATTCTGTGCATCTTTCTGTTTAAGAAGTTTTAACCACACCACAGCAATGCATTCATTCAATGAACTTCAGTTTTTCAGCAATTCATGTAAAAGATCAGAAATTTTCTGGAAGATAGATATTGCAAGTGCATGAAGCCAGCTCAGGACAGTGCATGAAGGGTAAGTTCCAGTCTTAAAAGTGACTACTTAGGGTTATATAGGACTTGCTGACCAGTGGTGAATTTCACTAGCAGTGAAATATGTGCTGCTGTGCTGCCAGCAGTTTTAGAAAAGAACTTTTTCTTTCGTCTATAAATTAAATGTAATCAGGATTTACAAGTGCAACTTTCTTACAGCACTCAAAATATTAAATATAAAACAAATTGTGACGCCACAACAAAGAGAAAACATAACTTCAGTGAAAACCACCTACCTATTGTGTGTCATGGGCACTTGCAGTAGCCAGATATTTAATAATAATCAGGCAACTCTTGAAGTGAAGAAAATTAGGGAAACTAAAGAGATTAATGAAAACATTCCAAAGGTTGACAAGACTAAAAAAAGAAGTTTTAAAATTCACCCTGGGCAGCAAAAAATCCCAGCTATAGTAGTATTAATCTGCACATGCTAACTTTGTAGTTCTGATTAAAAGAAAACCAGAATTATGCAGTTGGGTTTTTTCTCTCTATTTCAGTGAAGCAGGAGGAAGGGAAGCTGTACGGTACATGCAGTCTGAAGCACTACTGAATCCACTGATAAGCAAAGAGGTTGTTAAAAGATTGGGAAACAACCTCCACTGAGATTCTGACACTGAGATCCTGAGAGATGTGAAATTTTTCAAAGTGCCTCATTCCCATGACTGCCAGGCAGGGTTCCCCTTCCTGCTTCTCCCCAGAGAGCACAGCCAGGAGCCTGTACAAAACACCAGGAGAAGAGGAGCTGCTGCAGCATTTTATCCAGTGAGTTGATAATTAAAGCTATTGTTCTGATGTAGAAGTTTAATTAATTTTCCTTCTTCCGAGAAAAAACTAAGGCTGTCTGCTGCACTTCAGAGCAAATGCTCAAAACTACGTGGCTGTTAGTGCTTGCATTCCTGGTCCTTCATGTTGAAGCTGTTTCTCCACCGAAATTAGTCAATACTGTGTCTGAGAGCAGCTGCAGTGAATGCAATACCTGGAGGGGCCCTGCTGGGATCCCTGCCATGCCAGGCTGGTATCCTCAATGGAGGGAGCTCTCTCAGCCTCCCTGTCAGCCTGCTCCTGCTCATCAGCACCTCTAGTACACACACGTTGCTGTCTGCAAATGGGACTTCTGGCTGTTCAGGTGCCAATCATGGCTTAAAATACTGTTCTTTAGAGGGTGTTCTTACACCCAAGTTTAGTCAATGACAGCTGCATGAGAAGTGACCAGGGCTCATTACACACTAGTCCAGATAAAGGTTCCCATAAGTCTATGTCTCCCTCCCTCCTTCTCAGGTAGTAGCTGAACCAACCACACGTAACAAGAAAGAGTAGAGTGATTAATATAGGGCTGAGGAAGGAGATGACAAAACCCTGATGAATTAGTGAGTGTGCCTACAATGATTACTGGGAGGAGGTCAAAGCCTGAGTCATAAAAAATGAACAGCATAGAAACAAAATATGGATGTTTCAAATTACCACTGATAGCTGTTAGTATTTCTCAAGTCTGTCCTAGGGGAAATACATCTGGAGAAGGAGAGGACTGAATGAAGGAGGAGAAGGGTTGGTTCTCATAGGCAGACTGTGATCAGAGTGGCTGACACTACTGCAACTATTGCAGCCACAAAGGGGCAAAGGGATGCACGGGATTAGAGCTGGTGCTGAAAGAAGAGATTACTGGACGTTTTCAGGAAAACAGTGAGAAAATCATGTGGGAGTCTAGGGTAGGCAGGATTAAAGAATTCAAAACAGATGTGATTGGTTAAATAAAGGAAGAAGAGGAAGTGCCAAGCCTGGACATAAGCAGTATGGTTTTGTCGCTGTGCAAGTGGGTCAGTGAAACAAAGCACAGGAATTCTATCATTAATGTCTTTACTACTTCTGCAAGTCTTCCTCCTCCCTTCACCCACAGTCCCATTCCTCATGCACAGACTTATAACCTTTGACAATTTAGGTTCCTTTTGGTTTTAGCTGACTTTTTTCTCCCCTGCCCTCACTGAAGGAAAGCATCTCTGAGAATTTTGTCTATGTTTAACAACACAGGTTAGCCAGGTTAGTGAACTGTTTAAAGCAATTGCCTGGGAAAACAAGGAACAGCATGTTATTCTATGAATTCCCACCACTGACACTCAATTAACATTGGAAGAAGTTAGTGAATATTGAAACATAACAGATAAATTTTCTGGCTGTTTCACTCATAATATCTGGTAAATTCATCTGCTAATTCGCAAATAGAAAGCATACCCAGCAAGTACAAGTATTAAACTGATTCCTCTGGTCAGGCTGCAGTACTGGTTCTGCATGAGTGCAGAAAAACAAACTTCATCCTCATATGTGACACCAGCAGCTGCTCTAATGCAGGTAGTTTCCTGATAATGGAAGTTCTGACATTACACACTTGTTCTGGGGATTTATTTGTTCTCTTTTATTTAAATATTATTTGTAACACATTTGGTTTTCCTTTACTCATAGAGGTGGAAAAATATGGAGAACAGACCTGTCAGATGTGGTCTGCGTGGTCAGTCTCACTAAACACTACCCACTGCTCCTCTTCACTTAAATCATTTCACTCATCACTGACAATTTTTCAGAATAAATTTTTAGTATTGATTTCTGTTTACATGCTGCTTCTCTGTTTATTTTATTTTTGTTGGCATTCTCTTTTCTTTAATGATTTACTCAAATTAATTGTTATCTGTAGCTTAGTCCCATAGCTGTTGTGGAGTCCTTGCCTGCAATCTCGTCTCCTTAAAGGATCAAAGTTTTATTTCACTCATTCCTGAAAGCATCTTAGTACAAGGACACCAAATCTGTTTTCCCTGTTATACAAGATCCAGGCTGCTCTGCTGGACCACGGGAGCAGCTGTCAGCTCTGCCTGTGACAGTGTTACAGAGCAAGTTCCAGTGGCGCTGAGCGTGTGCCACATGCCTGCTGCCTGTAAGGAAGCGCTCATACAGCCACAGCTTTTGGATCTCTTCTCAGCTTTAAACAACTTACCTCTTTACATCTGTGGTCAGCCCTAGCACATTCATCAAATGTCAACAGTGCTTGGTTTCCACCAGGATCCTGTAAAATCAGAAAGGGGTTTTCCTAGCCATTCTTTGTGCACTATGTGTCACACCAGATATTTCTGAGATGTAGCAAAGATCATTTTGTATTGGTGATACAACACTTTTTGTATTACACACAGAGCAAGTTCTCAGAAATAGCCAGACTTACTTGGACTTGTCTTTTCACTTTTTAAAACATACAACCTGCTACTTATCATCTCTGTTGAGTGTACAGGCATTTTAATTTTTCTGAATTACTATTCAGTCCAATGTCACTTGTAAACCCCAGTGCTGTTTCCAATTCTGAATTGAAGAACATTTTTAATTCTTGCATTTCTTTCTAGTATTTACACAAAAGCAGGTGCCAGTCCAAATGACATGTTAGAAGACTTATTTGGCAGCCAATATTTCTTACAGATAAACAATTGGCCAAAAGCTGCATGTTTATAGGTTTGGTTTATAAGCTTGAGCAGAGAAACTTCAGTATTACTGAAGGAGGTGGTTGTATTTCCTTAGACACCTGTGCAGCAGCATCCCAGATAGTCAATAATACAGGGGCCAGAATGAGTGAAGTTCCTGCCTCATATGCAAAAGGTTCAAGCATTTTTCTTCCAGTCTCTCACCTGAAGAGGCAAAGTGAAAACTGGTATATATAAGATTTTAATGTGGCACTGTTCTTCCTCCACCATAAACAACCCCACCAAACCAAAACCAGTCACCACAAACAAACAACCCAAACAATAAATCTTTATAGATCACATTTCCAGCTCCCCAGCTGCAACATGTATCAAAAATGTCTTTTTTTTTTTTAGCTGCTTGAAGGAAAAGCGGCAGCTACCAGTTCTGTGCAGTTCTCTGCAGCTGCTCATCTGACCTCCAGGCTAAGTGTTCACTGCAAGAAGCTGCTGCTGGAAATGCTAAATTATCAGTGGAAGCCTGAAGGCCACTTGCCTGCTCTGCTCTGCAGTGACCCAGGGCTTATGCTTTTGCTTTCAGCTATGGAAGCCAAGGGAAGGGAAGCTACTGAGCAGGACTAAATGTGCACCCTGAGTTTTTGCTGAACTCCAGGAGTGATGGTAGTGTGTGATAGTCAGAAAGTGGGCAGAGCTGCAGCCTTGATTTAGGAAGATGTGTGCAGGTGACTAAGATAAGGCATAAACAGCCACAGAAACAGGTCAATGTCTGAAATGATTCTGTAAGGAAAATGAAAAATACCTTTGATTTCTAACAGTTTGACAGTGAAAACTTTCTTAGGTGAGGTCAGTAAAGCTAACTCCTAAATACTAACACTCAAAGTTTGTAATTCTCAAAAGCTGCTGTAAGTAAGTTAAAAGTTGCCCAAATATTGTATGGCGGCCACAGTGAGCTGAAGGTGTATGATGACAAGTAATCTGTCCCATGGCTTCCTACATGTGCTTTTTTTAACAAGATTTCCTGGTGAAGACAGGAATGACCTAAATAAACTACTTGCTGTTCTGGTCACCTTTCCTGGAGTCCTGTGATCCTTACTCACAGGCACTTTTAATTCTAAGTTTCAGCAAAGAAAGGTTAACCTTGATTAACAAATAACAAGCAGCTGTCAACAATCAGCCTAAGGAGATAAAAGAGATGAAAGAGAAAAGGGTAGTTCTTGGTGTAGGAAAGGCTGACCTGCTTAAGTTCTGGGAAGAGAATCTCTCTTCAGGAAGATAAAAGAGGTATGTTGCTCACATGAATAAGATTAGTCCTTGGCCTTGCTACAGAAATAGATAATTTTATCTGGGTTAATAGGCCTATAGCAGAGGTGAAGAGATGACCAGATGGCAGAGCTCCGGAATGGAGTAGGATTGGTTTCCTCAGTTCCTTCATACAGTGATGAAAAGCTTAGCAATAATCATGAGGAGTTGGAAGATGGCTGTAAGCTTATGAGGAGGTAAATTTGTAACAATGAGAACAAGACTATAACCAAGGAAAGCAGTATCTTGTCCAATTATTGATACCTTTAAGACTGTCTTGTTGGAATATCAGTTTATCCTGGGGTTAAGAATGCATGCTACCCAATTTTTGTAGAGTGTGAAATACAAGATGTCATATCAGATAAACTAAAAGTCTCTCTTGCTGTAAAATCTGCATCTCTCTCTTTCAGATTGTGACTTCCCATAAAATACTAAAGTTTGTATAATCTCTTTGTTATTCATTGTGTAAAAAATGCATAAAAATTACTAGCCATGATTAATTAAAAAAAAAGTGAAATCCTTTTCATTTCATCCTAGAATGCCTAGGGAAAAACTGGGAAGGACTATTTCTAGATCAGGCAATTCAGATCAAAGTGCAAAAGCATTATTAAGCTTTGGTCAGTAAATATTTATTGATATGAAACACTATTCATTCCAGCCTAAGGAATTGCATTAAAGCTTTTTGTTTCCTTCTAGTAAACAGAAGCAATTTCTCCTGCAAGAATTATCACTCACCCAGGTGTCTTCATCCCTCCCTATCCCAAGTAGTTCCTCTTGTGTATTTATGTAGTTATATGTCGTTTCACCATCTTCCTTTTAAGGCTGTGCGTTCTCTAAACTTTATTTCTATCGGTTTTTTACGACTCATTTAAACATTGCGCTGGGAGTAACTAAACCAAAATGAATTTCAATAATTGGCAACATATACTTTTTATCTATGATAGTCTTAAATGGTACAATTTCTATAATACTTCTGTCTGCCTGCTACCCTCAAAATGCAATTTACTTCTGATTGTTGAAAATTACGCTTAACCACATCTTGCATCTCCGGTAGGTTCCTGCTTATCTGGGCATCCATTTCCGTCTTGCAGGAAGTTTTGCGCTAATCGGTTGTTCATGACCGCTATAAATGCGCGTTTGGTGGAGCCAGGGTAACAGAACTACAGTGATTTTTACGTTTTCCTTTCATTCTGAAACAGTCTGATTTACTAGGTAGCGGACACGCGTCTAAGTGATTTAAGCACAACATCCTAAAGGTATCATTAAGCACTAATTAACTTACCGACTCTCTCGAGATGCTACGGCATGAAAACCAGCTGTTAGAGCAAATTTAGATGACAAACTCTATTTTTCCTTTCTATTATAAGAAAAGCCCTCTAATTCCTGCTTTAGGCGTAGCGGCAAAGCCCCGGCGGGTGACCGACCAGCCCCGGCAGGTGCAGCGCTCCGCCCGCCCTTCCGCAGCCGCACGCGAATCCCGGAGCCCCTCCGCGCCCGGCAGCGGCTCCGCTCCCCCGCGGGCGCCGCAGAACCCCAGCGAGGCTCCTCCGTGACCGCCCTCAGGCCGGGGACCCCTGCCCGCCCCGCGGGCTTCCGCGCCGTGGAGAGCCCGGGCGGGATGTTCGGCACCGTGCGGGGCCCCGCGGGCGCCGATACTCACCCGGAGGAACCCGCGGCTCCGCGGCCGCCCTC